>JAMAGU010000003.1:2182888-2195265 GCA_023626375.1 Talaromyces sp. PF30-5
CACCAAACCCCCTTAAATTCCCCCCGCTATATTCGGTTTTTTTTTTTTGTTTTTTTTTTTTTCTTTCCCCCCCCCCCCCCCCCCCCCCCCTTCTTCTTCCCGGTAAGCCTCTGACCTTTGTCAACCTCTTTTCATCCAGTCTTCAAAGAATTCCAGGATCACGCCGGTCTTATCCTGTTTCTTTTGCAATTCTGTTGAATTGAAGAACCCGTTTGCATATCATCCTTTACCGCCTGCAGGACGCAGTTCCCAACCCACCTCGCGCATACTTAGTGGCTACCACGTAACCGTGCAGCAACTGGATCAGCTCACCCGTACGAAGAGAAAAAAAATTCATCAAAATTCACAGAATTTCGCCAAAAACGAACAAAAAGATTAAAAAAAAAAAAACTATTTATCCCAGATTCAAAATCCAACATCAGCGACTTATTCCTCCTCAGCTCGGCCCCTTCGCCGATTACTTGTGTTTCCTTTTTGGACGCCCTGCATCCGTTGCGTTGGCAGTGTCGCAATACCCGTTTTTTCCACCTTCGCCCTCAAACTTGCGCCGCAAAAAAGTTCCCGCGCTCTAGCACGGGTACTCCCTTCGTCTGTTGCATCACTAGCTTATCGTCGCTAGCCAATCGAAGTCGCGCTGGGAGGAAACTAGGTCATAATCCCTGGAGGTATCTTTTTTTCTTGCCTACCTTCGCTGTCTCCCATCCGGTCCAGCTTGCTGGCGCCGCCTTCCGAACACGCGACTGCAACATTTTGGGGCTCTTCCTGATCGCCGGGATTGATCCCGCATATGCGAAGCGCGTCCGACCTCTGACTTGCGTTGTCAACCCTCCTTTTCTCCACGACCGAGCACACGGCGCATTGCCCCTCCCTGGTTCGTCCGGTCCTTGCGCGATCAATTGGTTCGAATCGCAACCGTTCACCCCCTCTTGCGTGCAGCGCAGCTTTCCCCACGCAACTATCGGCAGATCGACGGAAAGAGGGGTCGCATTGGTTATCATTGGGATACTATCAGGGATTTGGTCTCAGCTGGTGACTCCAAAGAAGAAAGGTACAGCTGCGGACCGGAACTTTGGACTCGGAGATCACCCCCCCCCAAAACTCTCCCAGTCCTTGCCCCCGCCCTCTCCTACCGTGACGTTTATCGTGGTTAGAATCGGTTGGGCGGGTTTTCTTTTTTGTCTCCGTTCCTTCTGAGAGATCGGCTGTTGCACGGGGCCAGTGCCCTCTGCAATTGTTATCAGGGACTTTGCCCCGGTTTCTCTGTTTTATCTCGAACAAATCCCCTGGTCTCCTCGGCTTTTCTCCGTGAAGCGCTCTCCGGCAGGGCTCTCCGCTTTGAAATCCCAGTCAAGTCAAGATGCAGAGTTCAACAACGAGTCATCTCTGCTGAGGAACGTGGCTGAACCATCATCTTTTACTTTCTTACTGTATCCGGCCAATCCTTTCCCTTCCCTTGGCTCGGATCCCTTTTCAAACCTAGCTTTTGAAATTTCTTGAAAGGCTGGCTGGTCCCCTGCTCTGCTACGCATTTACCATTTAAAAAGGTCCAGGTGACTCGGATATTGTTACGCCCTACGATCAAGGACGGAAAAGAAAACAACCTTTCATATCGACAGTTGATCTGTCGTCCCTATAACGAACCGTCGCCATGGCATATACTACAGCAACCTCACCACCGGCTCTGGATGCCGAAACACAAACTAGCTTGACATTGGCTACCTCTCTATCCCGACCTACCTCCTTACACCATGTTGTCACCTCTTTACCCTCCGGACAATCTACCTCTGCTGCACCTTCCTTCACCTCCTCGCCTATTTCTACTCCCGCCTCAGCATACCCAGTACCTGGCACACCGAATGGCTTCACACCTGCCGGTACTCCTCTACAGCCGCCGAGCGAGGGACCGCGCGGCAGAAACTTTGAATATCCCCTCCAAATACCGGCCCCGCTAGAGCTTGGCGAGTCTATCATGGAGATTCCTAACCCTAACTCGTCCAATTCGAATGATTGGATGGCTCCAAGCTCCAAGGCACCTGGTCTCATGCGCAGAATTTCACGTGGTGCAGCCAACAAACTCACCCGCAGAAGACAATCTGCATCTCACAACGACACCCGTGACCGAAGCTCAGGTCCTGTAATTATCCGCCGACGCAGTGACAGCAAAACCGGGCCCCAACCAGTCCGAGACACAGCATTGGACTCGAGCAACGAAGATGAAGCGGAGGCTTTGGATGGTTTGGGTGCATGGGCTGGATCTGAACCATCAAGTCTTCGTAGTGAAAGCCGCATGTCATCTGCTCGCGATGTCTCGTCTGGTCAAGCGGCTAGTGGAACTGCTACACCAACCACAGTTATTGCACCGAAAGTGGACTCTGCGCTGCAGCGTGGAACTATATTAGGAAAGGTTACCAAGAAGCGCCATAAGCAGGTTCGGTTCTTTTTGGACTTGGACGCTGCTAAGGTCTTTTGGGATCTTTCAAACCCCGTCAAGCGCTTTTACATTGATGATATCAAAGAAATTCGAATTGGAGCCGATGCTCGCAATTATCGCGAAGAGCATAGCATTGGCCTTGATTTGGAGCCTCGCTGGTTTACAATTGTTATTGCGGACTCGGAGCGTTTCAAGGGCCGAGCGGTCAAGACCCTTCACCTCATTGCTCCCAATGACCGTATTCTTGAGTTGTGGACCACTACTCTGGAGCACATTGCTCGGTATCGAATTGGCCTCATGGCTGGAATGTCGAGCTCTAGCCAGAGCGAAACGGTGATTCAGGCCCATTGGCAACGCGAGATGTCACGACTTTTCCCGCAGGGAACGCGCTCTGGTGAGGAACAAGGTCTTGACTTTTCTGCCGTTGAAAGCGTCTGCCGCACCTTGCATATCAACTTCTCAAAGAACATGCTTCGTGCGCAATTCTCCAAAGCAGATGCTGGTCGCACTGGCAGATTGAACTATACTGAGTTCAAGGACTTTCTTTCTCGATTGAAAGAACGCAAAGACGTCAAGGAAGTTTACAAGAGCCGTTCTGAAGATTCGAAGACTGGTATGACTCAAGATGAATTCTTGAGCTTCCTCCGTGATGTCCAGAAAGAAGATGTTGATTCCGATCGCGCTCATTGGATTGCTTTATTTGACAAATTTGTGCGTAGATCCAAGTGCCGTGGCTCCGATGGGTCAGACAATGGTGGTCGCCCAGAGCCACGAATGAGCCTTGACACCTTTTCGTCTTATTTAGCTTCTGCAAGCAATGGCGTCTATGCGTCACGTGCCCCTCAGTCGCCATTCGACCGACCATTGAACGAGTACTTCATTTCAAGTTCCCACAATACCTACCTGCTGGGCCGCCAAGTTGCTGGTGCTTCAAGCACAGAGGCGTATATCAGCGCTCTCCAGCAGGGCTGCCGATGCGTTGAGATTGACTGTTGGGATGGTGCTGATGGACGCCCAATTGTGTCTCACGGTCGCACCATGACTACCAGTGTCTTGTTCGCGGACTGCATCACGGTCATCAATCGCTACGCCTTCATCTCGTCCGACTTCCCTCTCATCCTTTCCTTGGAAGTGCACTGCAATACAGAGCAGCAGCTGGCCATGGTAAAGATCATGAAAGATACATTCAAGGATCAACTCATTCTTGAGCCACTCATGACCAACTCCTTCAGTCTGCCATCTCCGGAAGAACTCAAGGGTCGGATTCTGGTGAAGGTCAAGACATGTGATGAAACTTCGAATGATCCTCGCGTCACCACTTCGAGCACTGTTGGTACTCACGGTCGCAAGCGTAGCTCCAGCTCTCCATTTATTCGCCCAACTCCTCCCCCTGAATCCTTGAATGGCCCACTTCCATCTCTTTCGAGCCCCCCAACAATGATCGGTGGAGCTGTTGATGGTATCGGGCCTCTCATTTCTCAGGATAGGCGCTCCCTCACAGCAACAAGCATGAGCAGTGCCACTGAAGATAGTGACGGGGGCTTGGTATCTGTTCACAGTGAGAAGAAAAAGAAGCGACGCCAAAAAAGCAAGATTTCAAAGCCACTCTCGGATCTTGGTATCTATACTCGTGGCTACAAGTGGCACAGCTTCAGTTCTCCAGAGAGCAGAAAATACAATCACGTGTATTCTTTTGCAGAGCGCTCCTTCGAAAGCATTTGCCAAGGCCACGACAACAAGGCCGCGCTAGAAGCACACAACCAAAAATACCTCACACGAGTTTATCCTTCAGGTTTCCGTCTCCGTTCGTCCAACTTCGACCCTAACATGTTCTGGCGTCGTGGTGTGCAGATGGCGGCTCTTAATTGGCAGACCTATGACATTGGAATGCAGATGAACCAGGCTATGTTCGCAGCTGGAACTGATCGCACTGGTTATATCCTCAAGCCTGAATCCCTCAGAGTCCCTGCTCCTGACAACGAGAACCAGAGACGTAAGACTGAACGAAGACTTGTTCGGTTCTCTGTCGATGTTATTTCTGCGCAGCAACTTCCCCGACCTCGCACTATTTCGCCCGATGGCAACATCAATCCTTATGTCGAACTGGAAATCTTCAGCGCTGATGACCGTGGCCAGAGCGTTGCATTTGGTGAGGGCGGTATGGATGCTTCAGCACGCAGTGGCATGTCTGGCATTGGGTACCCGCACCGCCGTCGCACGAAAATTGAGCAAAGCAATGGATACAGCCCTGTCTTCAATGATCGATTCAAGCTGTCTCTCGAGACCAAGTACCCTGATCTGGTCTTTGTGCGCTGGACTGTTTGGAGCTCCATGGACGGTCGCAGTGCTGGCAATAATAACAGTGTGCAATTAGCTACGTTTACTGCTAAGCTCACCAGCCTGTCCCAAGGGTATCGCTATCTGCCTTTGTACGATGGCAAAGGTGATCAATACCTATTCTCAACACTCTTCTGTCGTATCTCCAAGGAGGAGCCAGTTCCTGCGCAGAAGATCGATCTGGAGGAACTCCGTGCTGTACGCACGGGTATTCTGCGCCATATTGGACAGACTGTCTTCAAGCGCTCCTCGTCTACAGACCGCGAGAAGGATTCAGCTCAAGACCGAAGTGAGCCTGTCAGTCCCGAAGAGAGGGAAAGCTCACCGAACCTCACACCAACCGTCTCCACCACCTCTACATCTTCCTTTGTCCCATAAGAGGACTCTCCTCCACCTCCTCCCCTCCCCTTCCAACACTTCTCGGCCCAACTGCAGGCCAGACACTCTCTTGCATGTGTTAACATTCACTCGATCTTTGTATGTTAACATCACCGGAATATTTGTTGCTTTTTTTTTTCTCTATACCCTGTTGCAGCGATACCCCCCTTGTTCTGTCTGTTATGTATGATCCATTCATCTTTACATCTGTACCAGCTCTGGAAGGCTATTTCTTTTTTCTACATGACAGGGTTCTACATCATGTTCTACGTTGAGTTTCTGATTTGCTGATTTTCTTGTTTTATTTTCGGGCATGGGAATCATCTATGGATTTTACATCGGTTTCGGCGGAACAGCCACCATCAACCATCGCATTTGCGGGAGTCATCACTGGGAAAGACATCGTGGCTGGTTCACCGGAGCATCAATCAAATCACATTGTTTACATTTCGCATCTTATCAGCATTGAAACGGGTTATCGGGAATCTCAACTCCATTCGCATTTTATTTCGGCTGGACTTCGAACATCTGGGATTAAGGCGCTTTATCTTGTCATTTTCTTTATTCATCGAGGGCTCTTTCCTTCGCTTCAGCCTCTTTTCTGCGGGCTTTCAATTATCCTCTGACGAGGGCACTTGCCGTCATTCGTTTGGAGTTTTCTTCCCCTCTTTTTACACCTTTGTTTTAATAGATGAAGCGCTGGGTCGCATGGATGTCTGGTTTTATCCTTTTCTTTTTCTCAATTCATATTTGCATTTGAAGGCCGTTTCAGTGCTAGATCAATTTCATTACAATTTTCTTCATTATGAACATATTTCAAGGGTTCTCATGCATAAATTAGTATACTGTAGTATGCTGCGTAGTAGAGAGACAAACAGCGCTAGGGTTGAAGAACAATTGATGTTGGAACAACTTGAACTAAAGGCCTTGGAGATAATTTGCTAGCGAAAGAGATAAGGGAATACTACTGATCGGATGATCCATCTACACAACCTCGAAGTGGTTCCTTGAGTTCTCTGCATGTGTATAGTAAGTAGGTCCTTTGAAAATACCAGTAGTAGCGATGTGAGCGTGCATTGAGCTCATAATTAAATCATCCGTCAAGAAAAATCGGGAAGAGATAGGCAAGAAATGATTCCTGTGAATCCATCACTCTAATTTGAATAGACTGATCGTCGATCTAGACGTACCTTCATCACTGTCGCCCTGCAGGGTTTGTTGTTCGGGTACCCGATTAGGAGGCCGATGTGGGGTAAGTGGCAACGCTTTGAGGCTGTAGGCTGTAAACATGAGCATCAATTTGTTGCCCGCTGTAGACACAAACAGAGCCCGATGAACAAAGACTTGACTCGCAGTCACTTGGCGATTGGAGAGATTGAGTCATGATCCGGCCGGCATTCAGCAAGGCTGGCTAAATGGCCTATTGTCCTCGGTCGCTATCCCAGCCTTATTTAAAGCTCCCCCCATCTCTCGGTTTCCAGCTTCTCTCAACAATCAACCCTCAACCTTCAATCATCAATTGAACATATCCCTTCCTTTCTGAGCACAAATTTTTGCCTCGAATATCTTCTGCATCTGAGCAAGTTCAACGTACTATTTCACATACACCTCACATCGCCATCATGGCGTCCACCAGTGCTCTCCCCCAGACTCTAAAATCAATTACCGCAACGAAAATCGCCGAGCTATCAAAACAACGATATCTGTTCGACCAAAGGAAAGACGAAATCCTTGTCGCTTCCAAAGCTGCACCGGATTTAACTTCTCGGGCGCGCATTCTTGTTGATGGCCTCTCCCGCCTGAAGGGATACCCCAAAGATTCCCTCGATAAAGATGACTTGGATGGAGACTCATCTTCCGACTCCGACTCCGATGATGATGATGAAGTTGCTGCCCCGGGAAAGGGCCAGCTATTCCAAGCCGATCACACTAATATTCGCCGTTTCCTTCACCAGGGTCGCTACGATGCCTCCATCTCTGACGTCACCCTACAGGAGTGGATCGCTATGCTAGAGAAAGAGCTGCGCTTCCTCGAACTCAAGCACGAACACGCCTCATTTTACAGCAGACTTGTCACAGAATGGTTGACCCACTTGAATGAAGACGTTTTGCCCGCCGCCAATGAGGAAAGTGGGGTTGAGGAGATAAAATCTGATACCGGCTATGAAAATGTGGGTCGTGCAGAGATGCACGAGCAGCGAGCTACATGGGAGAAGTGTGTCTTCAACGATGAGGCAAAGGTGGATGCGGAAACCATCAAATCATATCTCGATGGCCTGTTTGCAGATTCAAAACTTGCACGCCAGGACCTAAAGAAGTTTCGTGACGAGGTGGATGAATTTGGATCGGATCTAGCTACTGAAGGGGACTGGCTGGATACCGAGGAACTTGAATGGGTTGCCAATGCCTTGCTGAAAACCGATTTACTTAGCAATGAGAAGGCCACCATTTTGAAGGAGTTCATGCGCAACAAAGAAGTTCTTCAGGAGGTTGCTGACGTGCTTAACATGCGTCTAGCCTCTTTGGAAAGCTGGTCTTGGGGCGAAGAGGCCATTCCCATTGAAATGCGCCGTCAGCTCAATGGCAAATATCGAGTTTTCATGGACGAAGATCTACTTGATAGCCTACTGCTGCAATACATCGGTACCAGATGGGCGATTGAAATCAGGGACAGGGCCATGAGCTTCTCCGACAAGTTCGTCTGGGATCCCGTGGGCGATAAGATCAGTGAGGAGTTCAAAGAGAGGCGAAAGTATTTCTTGGGAGACAAAGCAGATATTTGGGAGGTATGCATCAACTCTCGAAGGAAGTCTACCTACATTAGCGAATATTTCATGAGTCAACTGCCTGACTCAACAACCGACGGGGCGCGAATCTATGATGACGACGCCAATGTGAAAAATGCCCTAGACACGAAACATTCCCTTCTTCACTTATTGATCACCGAATCGGTTGTTCAGAAGGATCTTCGCGGGGAATTTAGCGCCATACGATCTGACTATCAGTGGTTCGGCCCTTCCTTGTCCCACACTACCATTCTTACTGTGCTGGAGTACTTTGGCGTTCCCGAGTTGTGGCTTAACTTCTTCAAGAAATTCCTCAAAGCACCCATGAAGTTCTCTCAAGATGGTCCTGATGCTGAGACAAGGTTCCGCAAATGCGGTGTCCCCATGAGCCACACCCTTTCTGATGTTTTTGGCGAAACCATTTTGTTCTGCATGGATTATGCAGTCAACAAGAAGACGGATGGTGGGATCTTGTACCGTCTTCACGATGACTTCTGGTTCTGGGGCACCCAAAAAATTTGTGAAAAGGGTTGGTCCTCCATGTGTGAGTTTGCCCAAGTCATGGGTCTGCGATTCAACGAGGAGAAGACAGGATCTGTCCAAATGGGGAACGCCAGCAGAAAAGAAAGCTCAATCCTTCCTAAGGGTGAGATCAGATGGGGATTCCTGGTTCTCGATGAGAAGGAGGGAAGATTTGTTATCGATCAATCTCAGGTGGACCAGCACATCGAGGAGCTAGATCGACAGCTGAAGTCATGCAACAGCGTCTTCCAATGGGTTGAAGCATGGAATGCATATTTCGGACGTTTCTTCGCCAACAACTTTGCTAGACCCGCCATGTGCTTTGGAAGAGCTCATATTGACATGGCAGTTGAGACCCTGAGCCGGATTGAACGAACCCTTTTTTCAAAGTCTGGCACTGCAGGCAGTGTCACAGACTACCTAAGATCCGTGATTGCAGATAGGTTCCAGATCCACGATCTTCCCGAGGGCTTCTTCTATTACCCAGTGGAACTGGGTGGCCTTGGACTCATCAACCCCTTTATTCGCCTTCTTGCCATGCGCGAGAACATCAAACACACACCACAAGGACGCCTTGAGAAGGCAGCACTGCAGACTGAAAGATCTTACAACAAGGCCATGGATAAGTTCGAAGAGGATGGACCTAAGTCAAAGATTGTTCTTCGGGATGCAGATGACAAGCCCATTTCTTTCATGTCATTGGAAGAGTTCAACCAGTATCCGGAAACCTACAACCAGAAACTCGGCAGGGCATACGCGGATCTCCTCAAGGTTCCTCAAGAGAAGAGTCCATCGCCTTCAAACAGCTTCTCTAAGGCCCAGGCTGGATTGAAGGGTTCGGTTAGACGAGCCGAAAAGGGTGGTGATATCTCAGCCACTTGGAGCAAGATGACTCCTTATTGGCGCCGGGTTGGAGTTTTGTATCATGCTGAGATGGTGCGCAAATATGGAAGCTTGGCTGCTGTTAATCGGGAGTTTATGCCTCTAGGAGTGGTAAACACACTCAAGGAGGGCCGCTTCCAATGGCAAGGTTGAGAGCAAGCCTGCTTTAAAGGCTTTAAGCTATGAAGCTTCACATTTGATAATTCTTGCAGATAGTTCATCTACATAGCACAAATTTGAAATGCTCGATATTTATTGATTCTACTCGTTAGTGTAGGAGTTTTCAAGCCTTAGAATATCTTCGTATCGTATCCTGATGATATCCACCGCCGTGTTTTCATGCATGGAAACGCGCATATACCCAGTCTGAGCCAGGGTGCCACGTGACAAACAGGGGCTCTCGCTTTCGTCCAACTTCTCACACGACAACATTCGAAGGAATATCCTTCCATAGTAGTCTATTTGGTGTCTGTTTGCTCCGGTGTTTTGACGATCTCTTCAATTTCCCTTGACTAGACAGCAGCATATCCATATCCAACATGTCTTGTGCCGCAGAAAACAACTTCCAAAAGTGATGAATCACCTGTAAGAGAGTCATTCACTGTCCCCAGCCTTGTGTCTAAGATTCCCGGGGGAGACTTTATTATAAACCTCATCCACTAGGCTGAGAACGGATTCGTTTTTGGTCTAGTTGTGTACTCGCGAGGGTTAGGGTAAATGAAGCCATCCATCCATCCATCCGTCTGTAAGGGGTATAAGCAGATGGTACAACAGCGGCTTATTTATAAAAAGACTAACGTTAACAAAAGACAATTGCAGTCCCACTACCTCAAATGCTTGTATATCGTAGCTGAATACGTCTATAAGTTGATCGCTAAGGCTATCTTGAACAGCTATGCTATGAAAGTCATTGCTGTAGATTTTAACGAAGAAACAGTACTCTGCTTAGCTGTGCAAAAGGGAAATACTGGTATAGCTCAGAAAACTTTTACAGAAAACTATGTTGATGTTACTATGGCTAATCAATAGGGTGAGACGATGCTTTACTTTGCCGCAATGAAGGGGAAAATATTAATCATAGCTACCCTCCTGTATATCGATGATCTTCATCCCAACATTTGAACCTTGGAATATTTTTTATGATCGAAAATAGCCACCGCTCACCTACACTATGTACTTCTAATTGTAGGTACCTAGTTCACTTATGGTGGAGTTACATATTCCTTGCCAGGGCAGATATACAAGTGAACGTGCGACTGCACATGTGGTCCCTGCACTATCCTATAGTGCCGGCCTAAATGGCCACATGCATTTAAGCGTTGTACGTCGACTGATTTGCGTTATTACTACATGTATCTATATCAACTTAAAAGACTAGAGTGACTCGTCTCTCTGCGCTGCCCCCGCGAGTGGTCATGTTGAAGTTACGAGACTCTTCTTTGAACACACCCCCGATCCGAGATCAACTTAAGAGCTTTATTGGGACGGACCCCCCTTTCCTTGGCGGCTTCCAATGGAAGCTCGGATATTTTCAGTCTCTTGCTCCAACAAGAAGGAATTGTTGTTGCTGCTCGGGATTAAAGTAGAGAGACAGCATTATGCGTTGCAGCTCGGGACAGTCATGAAGAGGTCGTCAAGCGTATTTCCCAGGACCCTCAGACACGAGTCTACAGTAATTTCAAGGATTCTATTGAAGTAGCTGCAAACTATAGCATCAAAGCCTTTCTTCAAGGTGAACTCTTGCGAGATAATCGAATGGCAGTGGCAGGTTCAAGTTCTGCATCTTGCTTAAAATTCACCTAAGGATACCAGGAGATTTGACTTGTCAGGGATTTACCATTGTACTAGTACTTTAAGACTTTTGTGCGCTAGAGATTGTTTTCGGTCGATAGGTACATAGATGCGTTGATTACGTTGTGAAAGCCGAACAATTTGCACTTAAATTCCAAAACTAGGCTTTGGATACAATGGACAAAGCAATATAGTATAACGCCATTCTTCCCTAATCATTCATTTTTGAGCCCCAGAATGGTATGTTAAACTATGGATAGGGACATGTAGATTAGTTGATCGTAGCTGGACCATCAATTAATCAAATATAGGTTAGCTCATGCAGCATTTCTGCCATCATCATAGTTGCAGCTGCCTGTCTGCATATCTGGACAGTTACTAAAGCAGAGCAGTTCTCACGAGTTCACTGACAAGTGCCTGAGGAGCATGATGAACCAGGTGGACACTACAGTATTTGGACCTGTTATATAATCGTAATACTAAAAGCAATGTAGAGAAGCTTACAGTATTGAAGCAACCGCCACAATTGGACGTATCAGTTTGCAAGTCGGTGCAATGACGATTGCAGATGTTTTGCCCAATAGGGCACCCACAAACACCATCGGAGCATATTAGGTTGCCCGAACACTATAGGATTAGAACGTATTAGATCATCAACAAAACCGAAGGGAACATCAAGACTCATACAGGATATCCACAACCACCGCAGTTATTACGGTCCGTCGCATAATCCGGGCAGACACCATCACAAAGTGCAGATCCTGTGGCACCGCAGCCACATAAGCCCGAGTAGCATGCCCCGCCTGGCGGACACTTGATAGGAGTGCACTTGGTTAGATCATCGAAACTTAAACATAAGACAGACTGGGACCATACAATGTTTCCACACTGACCGCAATTGTTACTGTCCGTCTCCAGATTTGGACAGCCCCCGTTGCAAAGGGGTACTCCATTACCGCATTTGCAAATTCCCGAGGAGCATGACCCGCCCGGTGGACACTTAATAGAAGTGCACTTGGTTAGATGATCGAAACTTAAACATAAGACAGACTGGGACCATACAACGTTTCCACATTGACCGCAATTGTTGCTATCCGTCTGCATATTTGGACAGCCCCCGTTGCAAAGGGGTTCTCCATTACCGCATTTACAAATTCCCGAGGAGCACGACGAGCCCGGTGGACACTTAATAGAAGTGCACTTGGTTAGATGATCGAAACTTAAACATAAGACAGACTGGGACCATACAA
>JAMAGU010000003.1:2195363-2337740 GCA_023626375.1 Talaromyces sp. PF30-5
CACATTGACCGCAATTGTTGCTATCCGTCTGCATATTTGGACAGCCCCCGTTGCAAAGGGGTTCTCCATTACCGCATTTGCAAATCCCCGAGGAGCATGTGGAACCAGCTATACACTAAAATTGATGTAAGCCTAGCCCGGCATCAATATATTTAAAAATCTTGTTGAAAATATAACATACAACTTTGTTGCATTGCCCACAGTTTTTAATGTCAGTACTTGTATCCTTGCAGGCTCCATTGCATAGCTGCTGCGACGAAGAGGTTTTGTAGGGGCCGCAAACATAACATGGCCCTTGTCCCTTTAAAGCAGGGAGCACGCATGTGATAGCTGGGTTCGGGTAATTCCGATTACACCATAAAGTGCATTGAGCAAGCTTGACCGCAGCACTCTGTGGCCAAACAGGGGAGGCTAAAAGTACTATATCAGCCTTGCCAGATCGCACAACTGACAAACTGCTTCGGTAGTAATTGATCTCACCTAGTGCAATTAGCACGAGAACTGTTAATCTGGCCATTTTCAATTTAACATTGGAACCTCGCGCGTGTAAAATACAGTATTGAGGCCATTCAATTGTTTTGTTTTTCAATTATCATCTATCCGAACACTTTGAGAAATTTTAAATATATCCATCGTTTTTATCATGACGTCTTCTATTTGGTCTACCTGTAAAAACAACTAGATGTTTAGCTTTTATCATCGAGTCACCACTTCCTGGCATTTCAAGTCATTTAGAGTCCACACGGAGTACTAGGTAAGCTTAACTGAGTGAAAAAAATCACCATTTCTTGGCATTCCAGGTGGAGAAGGGTCAGGCGAGTCTAGGCGAGTGACAGAAAGTAGATAACATGGATCCAATGTCCTTTTTCGATCTATTTTATCCTATGGTATTGCCTTCATGGGTAGTTCCAGATGTGATTTGGACATGGGTAAGTACTGATGTAGAACTTAGAACAAAATTTGCTTAGGTAAGCTGCTTAGACCTCTAGTAGAAAGCCGTGATTCGCTGAAGTTGTTTTGGTTGGTCGAGGATCGATGAAAGTTCAGTAGTAAGCCCCGCTTAGTCGTGTGATTACCCGTAGATGACGTTAAAAAGTAGATTCTCTTCATGCCTAGATGCTAATAGGGCAAAGCTCATCTTGATTTCCGCGAGCTAGTTCTATTACACTGTACATGACCAGGTCTTCTGATACGCATAAAAATATTAGTAGCACAAAATACTGATACTGATACAGATGCTGATGGTGCGGGGTACCCTATGGTATTGAAATGCTATACGATCTTTCCTGCCGAGTATTGTAGGGTCTTTGGAGCCGATTGTTGTTAAAAAAAGTCGACTTGGTTATTAGACGTGCTTAAGCCCCCAGACTGGATGGAAGTTCCCAGGCCTCAGATTCTCGAGGCAACATTGGTGTAACTTAATTGTATCGCTGTGGAAATTTTCGTTCCCTCGCATCTCTCATACAATTACCTAGGTATGAGATAAGGTATCGAATTTTAATCAGAGTAAGAAACTCAATGTATTGAGACTAACCGAGGTACCATACCCCGGGTTTGTTCCCTTGAAGGTTCCAAACACGAACTGGTGTCTTTTAGCGGTGGGGCTTCAAAATATACTCAAGTGCTGTAGTGCATGATTGATTCTGTACTTCGGTTCGTTACGTAAATCAGCTGGTTCTTGGCAATCTTATGGACTGTGCTCCCGTATTCTGTGCGTCACCTACCTTGATGTAATCTCAGGCATTGCTTCCGAGGTCTATCCCTCTCGGCGCTACTGGTGCCTGGTTTGAGGAACAGCTTCAAGCTCAGTTGCAGAAATTCCAACAGAGCCTAGGTGACATCTCCGGCGATGCTGTCAACAAGGCAAGATTTAAGAAAGGCGGCACTCGGGTATCTGTGAACGTATTTCTACCTGATCCAACATAAATCAGATCTACGAATCGCATAATATCCAGCCCTCTATCTGATCCCTGAATATGTGACCTGGCAACGTTTCTGCCAGTTCAAGGACATCACGGATAATGAAGTGTCGGGATGCTATCATTACGGAGAGATCCGATTGTCCCGATTGAACTATTACGCATCTGTTCTCTTGGGTAGAAGCCAGTATCAGCGTGTGAATCATCAGTATCGAGCATACTTCGCTCAGATTCAAGACCCCTTGATATCTGCATTTGCATTTTTCTCGACTCCCCTGAACTGTACAAACACGCCGCGCAGCCTACGATTCTAATAGGAGACATTCGAGTGCCCTGTTATTTGCATGTTGCTACTGGCTCAGCACTTTCTTTGGATTTGTAATGGGTGTTCTATCGCTTATGTTGGTGTTTCTTTTCCTTTTTAAAGTGATCAGGGAATGAAAGTTTGCGATAGCCCATCAGCTAACTGCGGGGAAAGGGCCCACAGCGGAGACCAGAATGCCATGTGTAACCAGAAATTCAAGGATAATTCAGGAGCTTTCTTCATATTTTAGAATGATACCTGACTTAGGCTCAACAGCGACTTAGAAGGTCATTTTAGCGTGGCTTTCAAATCCCACGAGTTCTTGAGGAGATGGAATTGAACCCCCACATGTTGGAAGTTTCAGCCCCGTAAAGAAAGATAGCTGAAGACTCTTGAACAACTAAGTTCGTGGATTTTTGACGACCATCTGTTTATTTTACATGTAGCTTCCGACATTTGACGGAATCTTGAATTTCAAGGGACAAGTTCTTTAAAAGGCAAGACATCCTGCAATTGAATTTGTAGCTGGTCAGTCCCCATGACGGTCGGGATGTGGAGGTATGTGGTACATAGAGACTGACACGCAATGCAAATTGTCCACCATTTCCGATAAAGTTACCATTCGCGTAATTTATGTGATTTGCTAAGGGAAGAAGTCTCATTTTAGGGCAGTTCTTCAGCTCAAACGTGGCTTGATATTGTTTTCTATTATAGACAGAATAGGGAAATGATAAAAACCAGGTAACTAGATAATAGGAGGACTTGAATTCAGGCGCTGAATAGATTCATTTTTGAGATAATGATTATGTTATAGTACTCTCCACAGCCAAGTATAGCTTTTATCTTTGAAAGCTTCGGGCTAGTTAGTCAACCCCGCAAATGCCCCATAGACATGATCGTAAATCTCGGGACAGGTGGACCATAACTTCAAGTTGGGGTTCATGACGAGTCTCTTCAGAAAGGCTAAGGATAATTTAGATAATTATCGAGTCCACCGCCACCAAATTGGATACTGGATAAGAGAATTTGTCTTCTTCAAATGTTATCGAGCCTGAAGATGATATTGCTATCGATGATGACCGCAGCAGCTGCGCAGATTCAATTGACCTCAAGGCAAAACACACGAACACATTAGAGAGCGTGTAGTTACGAAATCCCATCACCAATGACGTTATTCTCGTACCAACACCATCGAACGATCCTAACGACCCTTTGAACTGGTATGTATAGTTATAGCTCAATCCATGGATGTTTGCTCCAGATCTAACATTCATCGACTGTGACATAGGCCAAGGAGCTATAGACTATACATTGCCATTATTTCCTGTGCTGCCATGTCTATAGCTCAAGTGCTCAATTCCTTGCAGCGGGGCTATCCGTGGATATGATTGAGATTATTGAGGATTTATTCGGGGTTTCCGCCTCAGACCTAGGATATTCATCTGCATTGAGCAAGATGTCATATGCCTTCAGTGGTAATTCACTTGCGCAAGGGATGTTGAATCTCTTTTACATGCCACTAATTATAAAATATGGAGGACGACCGGTCTACATCTTTTCATTGTGGATATATGGCGGATGTGCACTCCGGGCTGGGTTGGCGAATACGTATTCGAGTGAATTGGCAGCACGTCTGATCATGGGATTTGCTGGTGGCTCTGCTGAACATTGAATGTGTTGCACCACTTACTATTGCTGACACCTTCTTTTTACATGAAAGAAGGTTGATTATGAGGTAGAAATTCAAACAGTCTGACAATGAATGATTTCGCTGATAAAAATTAACGGTTACTATTCCGCAGCTCTCTCTTGTGATGTGGCTGGTGGCATCATCATCTCTGGGCTCATTACAATGAATCAAAGCTGGCGCGTGATTTACTACCTTGCAGCTGGAATGATCTGGACCTTGGTTCTTCTGATTATCTTCACCATGCCAGAGACAGCATATCAACGGAATTTCACAAATGCAGGGAACGATGAGTCCAACAAATCCCTCGATGAGCCGCAGGCAACGCATGGAGAATTTAGTCTTCCGCAAAAGAAGACGTTTTTCCAATCAATAAGCTTGTTCAATTCAAGCTTTACCCAGGAGTCTCTTTTCACTCTTTTCTGGCGCCCTGTGCCACTTCTATTTCTTCCGTCGATATTATGGGGAACACTCGCGATGTTTGTTGCGATTGGGACCTTCGTGGCCATCAGCACAAATTTTGCAACTGCATTTACTACCACATATAATTGGTCTTCTTGGCAGTGTGGCTTGACATAAATTGCTCTTCTCATCGGAGCGTTTGTTGGTGTGTATGATGGAGGCGGCCTCTCGGATACAGTTGCGGACTGGTTGACCCAACGAAAGCGTGGCATTCGAGAACCGGAGATGCGTCTCCCAACTGTGACTATCTCATTGGTTCTATGCCCAGTATCGCTAATCCTATACGGGGTTGGGATACAAAAAGCCTTACACTGGATCGTACCGGTGATTGGACATGGCCTATGTAAGTCTTGTTTGTGGTATACCCCATTTTTTACCCTACTCACAATTTTAAGTGGAATTCGTGATTACACAAGTGAGCAATGTAGCCCTTGTCTACGCGATCGATGCTCAGACCGATCGCGGGCGAGGTTGTTGTATCTCAAATGAGCTTTAGAGGTATGGGCCCTATCTTGCGTTTGAACTTCAAGTTGGAGATAAATACACCAGTTGACATACATATGTATCTAAAAAAAAAAAAAAAAAAAAAAAAGAAAAGAAAGAAAGAAACACAGGTTCGAGTTTGGAGCCTAGGATCAATTGATTATATACATGTACCGACTACCTATGAAAGGAGTTCGCTGGGAGGCTAACCAGGAAGTTAGTATGTAGTATAAGGGATAAATTGTATGTAGTACTAGAAGTCATTATTCACTTTCGTATTCATTTTCGTTCAGAATCACCTAAAAAGTTCCATACTACAATTAAATAGCCCAACCTGGAAGGACCTCGGGAGATTTCGGCTCTTTGTGTAGTCCAAACATTTGAATGGGACTCGTTTGATATGCACCTGTGCCAATCAAACGTTGAAGATTATATCCCGCATATACGTGCAAAGCCAATAAAGTTATTATCTGGACGACTAGTAATCATCGTGAATATCTACGCGCGTTAGAACCTTGAGCTGCTCCAGCTAAGTACTACCAATGCGTTCGCCAAACTCAAGTGTTGACCCACCCTGTTGTATCGGATTCGGCTAGATCTAAACAATGTGTACAATAACTTCCCGCTCGACCCACCACGGTCCTTCCAAGGTTTTTTGGATAATATCACGTCAATCTTGTTCAAATATTTACCTTCTTGACCCGACTCCCCCGGGAGGTCCGAACCAAGGAGGATACTTTGACTCTGTTCATTTCATGTACTTTTGCTTCAAATTTGATCTCTAGAGTCTACCTAGAGTACTAAGGTTTGGTAGCGTTCAATCCACTAATTTTCTCCACTTTTTAGCTGTGATAAACAAAACAAAAAAGAAAAAGAAAAGAAAAAGAAAAACCGGAATAAGACTTGACTATGCCATTCCACATGATGCCATTGACTTTAATAGTATGAGTGTAGTTATAGTACACTAATTTTGTTTTCAGAGACCAAACACCTCCATCTTGCAAAAATTTACTGATTGTATGGTGGGAAAAAGCTTCGCTATCACCCAAGCTGATAAAGAAATCATGTGATTTTGTCCTCCAACCTTGGAATAAAATATGTAAGTGGAACCCGGAGAACGCGAAGGAAAATCACACATAAAGAAGGGTGCTGCCGTGGATTACTTTCCTATAAATTAGAGCATTATCATGCCCGGGCTTTGTTGGGCTTGGCCGTAGAAGGTTGCTCATTCTATCTGTTGCTCTCCGTTAATCACTGCCAACTTCGAATTCCCGAACATCATCACAGACTAACATTTCTTTGGCCATATTATCATTACCCTGTGCTATTTTCGATCACGATGGTGATGAGTGATACTCCGTGCCCTAACAGTCCAGCGGTTCCCGCCCGCGATCGATCTGTTGCAGCCGCCCAAGATCTAGTTAGCCTACTTGCCCCACTGCTTACACATCAGCCACGTTCCTCTACTCAGATCGACAATATTTCGTCACGGAAAAGCAACTGCAAGGAAATCTTGGCTGCTATCCAGACGCTGGTCCCTACTTTGACACCGGAAAACCCAATTTTTGCATCATTCCATGATGGGAAAGTCCATGATCCACTTGGTGGTGGATCTTATGCTTTTCAGAAGGAAATTGTTGAACCCATTCTGAAAGGCCTGATCAATGATGAGAGAGTTGCAAATCACCCTAAGGGACGACAAGACAGTGACGTGGCTCTGGATAATAACCAAGGTGATTCGAGTGAACTTCCAAGTCGCCCTATCATAATTCATGCTGGAGCACAGCCAAATAACTCGCCTCATGCTGGCACTCTTGTCGTCTTCTGCTATGCGTTTTCAATAGCCCAGAATATCCACCGGCAAATGCAAGTCGCTGCAAAGGATGGAAGGTCTGACCCCCCAGATGTATCAGTTCAGATAACATTTGTCGATACTGCACCAGTCAAAGGCCGCGAGGTAGACATCGATGGAATACAATATCAGATCTCTCATAGAGATGTCCCTGGTGCTTTGGATACGTACATGGGTGATTACATGCAGATCCTCGATCTTTTGTCTTCTTGGTCTGGCATATCTTTTACTACAGCGTCCCAATCTGAGTTCTTTCGACATCCAGCCATGCCTTTAATCATGAGCTACATTGTCGAAAACCACGACATGTTGGGTAGTCAGCTTTCACCCAAGTACGGTACTCTAGCTCTCCGTGCAGCATGTCCCAGTCCAGGATGTGGGCTGGCAGAGAAGCACGGGCGGCTTAATACCTATGAATACACTGGCAGGAGCCAACAGAATACTACATTACCAGAGAACTTCCAAGCTACAATTACTTTCTATTGCCCACACCATGGCCCGCATACCATTCGCAGCACCGAGACAGCGGAGATTGCCCGCCTGGAAGCAAATGCGCCAGCCCGTAACCTCATTCGTAGCATGAGCCAGATGCTAGACACCGATAGTCATCATGTACAGGTTATGGGCGCAGACTACGCTGGTATGTACCAAGAGTTGTTCCTTTATCGTCCACTTGCCGCCTGGTCGGCTATGACAGGGTTGGCAGTCGGCCGGACACCTCATATTTTGTACGCTCCACTGATTGTGGACTGGAGCGGAGCCAAGCTGTCCAAGTCCCTGTATGTTCAGAAAGGCGGGTATGATGCAATGAAGCTATTCGGGACCGACGGACTCTGCAGTTTCGGGCAGTTGAAGGTGCAATTTGGCGGCGATGAAGAAGAAGGATTAAGACGATTGTGGCGAGAGGTACAAGGGTGGCTGGAGGACCCGAGAAAATTGTTTCGGTCATTTTCGGTGGAGTATCTGCAGAGAGTCATTATGCAAGGGGATAAATGGGTGTCATGATCGTGGAATCTGTCAGGAACCAAATCTACGGCCTCTGTGTGTGTGTGGTGGGCCGCGGTGGAGACGCGGCAGACCTTATGTTCAGAGATGTATTGATGGATATCAGATACGGTAGAGTAGAGCAGGCTGCAAGAGTAATGTTTTCCAAGGTTCAGAAGGGTCCTAAGTACTTGACAGATCACTTGAGTAGACCTAATTGATTAGATACAGTACCTAGTACGCTGGTAGATATACTAGTACTGGTGGTATGCACCTGTGGTGCCTTTCGGCAATAAGTACCAGATATTTCAGACCGTTGTTGCTAGCTCATCCAGACGAGCGTCTACCATATGGAAAACGTGCTGATTCCCCCTGCCACTACAGCGAGTGCAGCGCCTGCGAAAAGAGCTCCTGTGGGGGCACATTAGCTTATCGCCGCCAATTATGACTAAGCGTCGCGCAGCGCGTCTTGCATGTGAGTGATTCAGTTCTTTGCATTTGTAAACATCAACCTCTCTCATAATCCAAAACTCTCATATTTTCTTTCAAGTTCCTCTTTCAAAAATGGCACCGTCGCGTTCTCCGGCTTCTAAGAACCCTTCAATGTCACAGACTACCCTCGATGGCTCCTTTAAGAAACAACCGACACAGACCTTATCCACCTCCAAGAATACAAATAGAATCGCCAAGCCGCAGCCAGCCTCTAAATCGAACCCCAAGTCAGCCAAAGCCGCAGCGTCTGATCGGGTTTTAACCGATGTACTCATGGCGATCAAGCCAGAGCATATGGGCAATATTGCCAGCCGCAAGAAAAATCATGAATATCGAAAATACCGACTGCGCGATGGAGTTGAACGACTTTGGTTTTATGAGACATCTGAAGGTGGCAAAGGTCGCGCTGCTATTACGTGTGTTGCCCCCCTTTTCTTTGTCTGCTGGTCGCGTCTTTTGAAGCCCTTGCTGACTTTTTCGCAGACATATTGCTGTGATCCCTGATTCCGTTCGCCATACTGCTGGCTCAGTCCCCGAAGAGCCATTTGGAATAGGCAATGCTGAATTCAATGCGGGACTAAAGCAATCAAAATACGGATACCCTGTCCTTGAACTCTATGAGCTTGTGCAACCAGTGACATTAGCTGAAATGAAGGCAAGCTGGGGAATGAATGCGCCCATGGGCTGGCAATATGTCGGGAAGCCATTGTGGGAAGACAGATGGGGTGAAAATGAGGACCAAATGGATAGAGTCAAGCATTTGTTCTAAGTCTCGTGGAGTTGATCAAAAAGTTGACTGCGATTGAGCGTCTGCTATGGAGAAAATGACTCCCACGAGGAATAATTCTTTTGTCACGCGGAAAATCATAGATTTTCCTGAAAGGAGGCACGATTCAAATTCACGTTTCATACACCAAGCAGGAGAGTTTTACAACTCATGGTATCGAGAGTGGCTTCCACACATGCCGAAATGGGAAGAAGCTAGGTGGTAGTTTCATTCTACCCCGTATCATGTCTTCCGATCGATCTCCTTAGGCTCACGGAAGCTTAGAGATGGACACTCTGAGTCGTGAGCATTCGGAAATAATTAACAGGTTGATACGGTCGGTAAAAGGTCCCTGCAGCTCTAGAGGCGTTTTCCCCAATGTGACTAATCCATCGCAGTTATGGCAGCTCATCCGCATCCATCGAACACCACTAGACTTAAAGCGCCTTTGCACAATGTGGTTTCTATCTGCGTGTTTGATGCTAAGCATGATACTGAATTTATGCATTTCCACACAAATAGTGATCGGAAGAAAAAGAAAGAATCCAATACAAAGGCCTGGGTCAATTTGATGTACTAAACGTAGTTCCGAAAGGACTAAATAACCAGCTACTCAGGAATTAAACATACTGTTCCAGAAAATCAAGAGTGAAACTGCTTGTTGTAAGCAGAACTTTCAAAGACCCTAGGTCAACATCACGCCTCTAGATCGAAGCCAAGTTGAAGAAGCTTAGAAAACAAACTCCGCATGTATCAAACCAGTGCTGCCCATGACAGCTCTACACAGTACCATGTTCAAGAAATAAGCTTTATCCATTACCAAGTAAAAAAGAAGTCTTCGGTTTCCTGGTGTGGGGGTTCGGGGTAGGCAGTAGGGTTTGCACAGTTTGACCCAACGGCATAGCGAATAGAGTATGCGACACTACAGGAAGTCATCAGCATGTCTGGATCTTGTCTAAAGTGGTAATTTAATATGCTCACTTTTTTTGGACGGGGCCATCATAGAAGGCCTTGCAAGTACCAAGACCACATCTATCTGGAGTGTCAACACATTTCATTGGCTTGTCTGTTCGCTGAAAATCACTGAGCTGAACGGTGTGATTCTTGGTTTGGGGGTCTAAGCCCGTAGCGAATGGAAAGCCAGCTTTGCAGTTCTTGTTGTCGTCCACAAGCCAAAGGCAAAGAGGAGGGCCATCGATGCTATATGAAAGATCAGTGGGTTTTGTACCATGGAAATAGTAGGAAAATGTTCTAATCGAAGCTTACGGCTGAGGGTCATTCCAAGTGATAGTAAATGACGGGTTTAGGTTGTAGGTTTCGTTTGGATGCCCCGTATGTCTTTTGGCAGGAATAATCGGATTCAATGCATTTGTAGTAGCAATGAGGGCCGCAACAATAGGGAGAATTGAATACATTGTTTTGTAACACTTTGGTACAAAATAGTTTGATATTAAGTGAGAGTCGGATTTTGATGTAGCGAGGTATGAGAAGGTAGAGGTTATAGTATGCAATGGATTGATGCTATACTATGAGAAACTTCTGGGTGCTTGAACCGATCTTATACGGTCGCAGCATCAACACCTTTCGAGACCAGAGCTGAAACTAAGACATCTTGCTTCAAATTACGAAATACTAGATTGCCTTATGGCTTAGCTTGTGTAATGTGAGAAGCCGAAAAGGTGCGTAATAACCTCGTGTCCGATCACGCCTAACCTAATATTAGTATCGTATTAGCATTGAATCCCAACAAAACATAATTTTACTTTACAGTCGCGGTGTAACTAGTTTTTTAGTACACCAGGAGCTTAGTATACTTAAGGAGAACCCCTAAGAGGGGAGGAATTTTATCGTTTGATCATCTAGGGTGGCCTATGCGAAGCGTGCTACATACTGAGAGTGAATGAGATTGTACCGATCGATGCGTCATAATCCACCCAAGGCGAGTCCACGTGCAATAAGTTGCATCAGGCCGCTATTGTACAACCGAAATGTTTGCCTGAACTTGGACATGGTTCGTCGAGGGGAGGACCGACCTCGATAAAGAGCAATAGGTGTGTTTTAGACGTGACACGAAATCGTAGACTCGGGAACACCTATATGGGTATTCATAATGTCGGAGAATTTCAATCGTAACGCTTTTTTTTAGCTCTTTGAGGCGCACAGGATTACCGTAACAGGGGGAAAAGACGCCTTTGCAATATTGTATAGAGTTTTACCTAGGTATATACCAGTGAGGTCCCGAGGTCGAAGGGCGTGATAATCGCAAGTGTCAGGCGAGCTCCACGGGCGAGTATTTCTGTTCCAGGCGTCAGCCATTTCACCATGTATATGTAGATTATATAGATTATCTACGTGCATGAAATCTCATTGTGGAGCTGCTAGGATCTGGATGTATGAACTATTCCGTTGCTAATTCTTCTTAATATTGCTGGCTGCGGCTCTGCAAATATCATAATTCAAAAATGCTAAGCTGTCCTTAGCTCAAGCCCCATGACTCGACCTAGGTAGTGGATATCCTCGTGATATTCCTTTGAACCATGTAAAATTTAGAGCAAGGCTGCTGTAATTTCAAATATTGCGATGTTGTAGGTCTCCTGTGAGAATTTGATGCACTCCAGAACTGGATGAACTGATTCAGAGATATCGAGATAATGGGTTTTGTATGGCTGTAACTCGAAGATTTAGGAGACAGAAAAGTCATGAGTTGTGTCAATGAATTTATCTGTCTTAATTTTGAAACCAAGGTGGAGTCCTTTTTTTTCTTCGAAGTTGACAAAGGCGAGGACTCCTGTCATCGCAGGACCATTCGAGTTCTCACTTTCCCGCCCCTTCTACTTGAAGTAAAACGCCCGCCCCTCTCGTTGTTTTATTTTATTTTTAGATTTTACTTCTTTGCCCTTCTAGACATCATTGACCTGTAACAGCTTGGATAATTTGGCGATGTCTCCGTTAACAGTTTGGCCCATACAATGTGCCAGTCAAGATCATTGCGCAGCTGATTAGGAAGACTCAGTAAAAAGAATTGTACTTGGAAATTCACTCAGGCCCTTTAATCTACTTCAAAACTTGAAGGCTTTTCAAGTTTCCTTAACGAGTTCAATGTAAGAATAGTTGATTCTTATACGGCCAAAGTCCTCAATTGGTAAGCCACCGGAAAGACAAGCCGAGGAACTCTGCAGTGCTCCCGCAATCAAAGCCTCGAGATGGGCCATATTAAAACTTTTCGGCCATTTTGGCTGATTTATGAACAAGACACTCTCTGCGGTTCCAAAAAAGGCTTAGTTGATGTTGCTTAACTGGACGTCGCCCGTAGATTCCCACGCAGAGCAACCGCGGACCTCCAGGCCAAACTAGTCCTATACTGGGAAGGCACGATGAAATAGGCTTAGGAGAATAGACATTCTTATCTTCTACATAGGCGGATTGGATTTCTCATTTTCATTCCTTCTTTCCTCCCTCTTCATCGTCTCTCGCTTCATCTCTTCCATCACATACGTCCTAATTCTGCACAAAAGTTTCTTCATATCTGAGCATACTTTTGAATACTCCATACTTACCCACATACATCGTGTCCACGGCCAACGCCACGTATAACCTTGACACTAACTTGAACACTAATACACTCAACAATGCCTCTGTCCGAGCCTATTTATACATCCGCCTCAGAGGTCAACTGGTTAGATCTAGTCTCTGAGGATAAAGCAGCTATTGACCCACGGACTTATGAAGTCCATCAAATCGGCTGGTTGCCATCGAGCTGGGTATATCATTTTACTCAAAAAGTGAACCGCATCAATCTGGATCTGCTTGATAGACAAATGCTCCAACCATTCCTTAACAAATGGGTCCAAGAAGCTGTTATCATCACTGAGGCTGGTGGATACAATCCGGTCCCAGTGGATGATTCCGATTATATCGAGGCTGAATCCTGTACAGACTCCGAGATTGAGGAGTTCATGTCATCTCCCCTACAGCTAGAGGCTGTTCCTCCATATTCTGCGCCAGCCCCAAAGAATACCTTGTTTGAAACCCATTTGCAGACTCGCGGTCAGAGTAGCTATCGACAGCTTGCTGTTCTAAGCTCTTTACCTTCCATCAGTACGGGTAGTGCTATGCCAAGGAATGAGGATTTCGATGCTACAACTATTGCCGTGTCGACTCTTTCATCGACTGTATCAGGGAACGATACCAAAGAGTTGAATGTTGGCAAATTGATCGCTGGGAAATTTCGACAGGCTTTGGCTCATAGTGTAGAGGCTTGCAGATCTCTGCATGATAAAGTGAGGTGGTAGTGTCTTTCAATTTTCTCTATTTCAAGTTATACTACATCATTCATGACTCACTTTACCTTGAAGTTGTCACATTACGTTTTCAAGCTGTTGGTTGTTTTCTGTTCTCTGTTCAAAGTTCTATTACTACTAGTAGTGATGATTTCACCATCAATTGATCATCATGATTTTCCCGATGTCGGTTTTAATTATATACTTTTCAGTATTAATACTACCCATTCAACGCATTTAAAGCGCAAGACTAAACTGGTTTACTTTGAAGTTTCAAGTTGGCAAACTATTTAACCACTGGCAGGAATGATATAGTAGGTATAGGTTATGGATGATTGTGCTAGTGACACTCGAGTGCTACCACATGTGCATTGGTTGCTTCTCGCATGTGCTCACTGTCACTGGCAGTAGGTAGTAGTAATAGTACCTATTACACTCAAGTTCTGCCACTGCCAGTGGCATCATTATGGATGTAGACAACTACTAGTATGATGTCGAGCTCATACTAGAAGTACGTATCACGTCGCCATACAACCAACAGCGCCTGGCGAAGCAGAACCAGTTAGAGCCCAAAGATTGAAATTTGGCTGGGGTGTTCAAATGTTCCAACAACCATCAATTCAAAGCGATTCTAGGTACTGGGTAACGAAAATGTGGAATGCCTCCGTTGAACTCGGAATTTGTGTACATGTGCACATGTGTCATATAGTAGGCATCAACTTGCCAGCCGGTCTACCTACTATATATACCCACTACCTAATCAACATGGTGTTTTTATTGGTTTCCTGAGATTTCAAAAAGCTACACAGCTCTTCATTACAGCCTGAAGTGAATTTCAGCAGGCAGCCTAGCCCCGGGCCCGGAGGAAAGATGAATCCGTGAGGGTTAGGTATAAATTCGGCATCAGAAACATCATGATCTTATACTGGCTTCAGAATGAAAAACCTTGGAACGAGATACCCTACAGCTTCAAGGTAAAACGCCATGAAAAATAAACCATTGTTCGTCTCTCTCTCTTTTTATTCCTCCCTGACCTCCCCCTCGGGGCCCTCCCCCCTTTTTTCTTTCTTATTTTTTTTTTTTTTTTTTTTTTTGAGATTTATTCACTAATACAGCAAAGACAAGATTCTTACAGCTTCATGTGCGCTAGGAACGTTTAGCCTTCGCTTTGTCCATCCCAGAACACGTCTGCTAACTTGAGACAACATGAATGCTACTATCCCCCTTTCCGTGGCAATCTATGACAACCCCGGAATCATGCACTGGAGTCTTTTCATTGAAGCTGAAAAAGATTCCGACAAGACAATCATTCACGTCGTTGGCTCACGCCAAAAGTACCGTTCTCACATAAGGACACCTTCGAATGCACGTACATCGATTTCCCTTATCGAGATCCTGCCTCTTTGTTCAATCGATGCGAGTAAAGTCGAGGAAATCAAGAACATCGCAGACGGTACGCCAATCCGCAATGATTTAGAATATTGGAGTTGCCAGGACTATGCCTTGAATATCCTGGAAAGGCTTGAGCAGGCATTAATTATCAATAAGCAAGATGATCATTATGCGAAAAACAAGGGAGTCGTCGAGTCGAAACGCGAGTCGTGGTCATAAGGATTAAATCGATGAGACGCAACTCGCTGCTACTGGAACGTGTAAGCAAGGGGAAGGCTTTGGATTGCTGTTGAAATGGTTGTCGCATATGCTGCTCGTGACTTCTCATATCCTTTTCTAATGAGGTAGAAATTCCAAACCTCATCGCACATTGTCAGTCCTCCAGCTCCATAGAAGGGTGTCCCAGAGTCGATCAACTAGCCAGCGCACAGGAAACTTCAAGGGCGAGATGGAGCGTGGCATGTAAAGATACCAATCATCATCTGACATGATGCCTTGTGAATTCGACAACCTCGTAGACTCGTAGTACTCAGGGTAGAACCCGCTATCCTACCAGTCAATAACTCCAGTAATCACATAAAATCCAGGCTTGTCCGTATCTTCTTGCACCATGATATTGGATTTCTTCAAGTCGCCGTGGGTAAATACGGAGCCTTGCAGATCTTCCTTGTCCTCGTCTAAGAAATATCGAAGTAACGTAACATAGGAAGGACTGGCAAGATGTTTCACCGAGAACTGTAGCTTGTCAAAACCCCTGGCTGTTGTTATGCCCTTGTAGGCGAGAGTATCCATGATACGGTAGTCTTTGACTCCTTCTCCGCAAACACCCCCCAGCTCACTTCCATCCTCCTGGCGTAGGCTTCTGAGATGTGAAAATATACTTTCCAGCTGTTCTTGTATAGACAACTTGCCTTCGTTGGATAAGTTTGACCATGCCTGGCTCAGAGTGGTACCCTGAGCGTATGACATGAACATGAAGCCTAAATCGCCAGCCGTGATAAGTCCATGAGGCTTGGGTATTGGTAGCCCAGGGGCATGATCAGCAAGAAACTGAAGATTGTGGTACTCAGTAAGATCTCGACTAACGGGGAAGGTCTTGATGACAATCTCCTCACTGCATTTGAGGACAGCACCGCTTCTAATGCGGAGTTCAAAAAGCCTCTCGGAATTCAAAACGAGATTTTTCAATGTCATTGCAAGAGTTTCTTCTTCACACGAACAATCTGCGGCGGATTGCCGGTCGAGAAGTAGCAAAGCCTGGGGAGATAGTGGGTAGATGATGCTAGCGGTGTTGACAGCTTCAATTCTTTCGCGAAGCCAGTCGTGTGGCTGTTTAGGCTGTTCAGAGGATTTTTCATTATTCGGGGAATCCGACTCTTTTTCTTCTTTGGGCTTCGCCCACCTATACTTCACATCGTAGTAGGAAGAAATAGCATCGCGTAAGTAAACTTCGGGCTCGGAAGTTACGATGTCCTCGAGCTTATAAACGGTGCTGAAGTTCAGTTGGCCGGCCTCAGATAGATCCACGTACTGTGCAAAACGATGTGCGTTGATATATCTGTCCCCCACGACAGATAGAAGGTCTGCAGCTGGGTCTTTCTCCAGCGCCTGGCGGAAAGCATCCATCAGATCGCGATTCCATGTTTCAGCCTCAGTTTTATCATAAGGCAAGGTCTTCTGCCTCTCCATCGCGACCGTCATGACTGAATGATATCAGCTGGTTAACGCAGGAGAAGGGATGGGTGATAGAAAAGAATTCAGAATCCAAGACGCGCACTGATAGGGTTGATGTTGTGGGGGTCAATGCTCGGCCACCTCGGTGCATGGCACCCATGTATGCCTGATTCCCCAGGTGCCAAATTATGTAACGACAGGTTCAGATCTCTTAAGTAGATCTATAGAAAGGTTGTAAGGAAAGTTCCCAGGTTACTACGCTCAATGGTGACTTGACATACGCTTTTTATGGTTCTTGGTCGCCCTTTACAGCCACTACACCCCCTGGAGTAGGCTTCTAATCTCTTCTATTGTCCCTCAGCCTCCCATTCTCCCCCCCAACTCCCTTTCTTTCTTTCTTTCTTTCTTTCTTTCTTTCTTTCTTTCTTTCTTTCTTTGTCCTTTCTCTCTCATTCTCCAACGGCATTCATCAAAATCCTAATATTGTTATCTAATTGGAAAAGATTCGATACCTATACTCGATGCCCCTTCTCACCATACATGGCCGATACGCTTTATTTGAGCGATTTCCGATTTCTCACTTGTTCCGCAGTAGCTAATTCTGTCTTGCGAGACAAAGCAGCATACTGATTCGGTGTTAGAGGGAAACGTAGAGGGATTGAATATATGGGCCCCACTTACTACTGCATACTATTCTGAAGAGGCCCCACCAGGACATCAGGCTCGAGTCCATCGCCTGTCTTCGCTGAGGTCTTGGCAAACTGGACCATTGCATCCCGAAACTGATCATAGATTTTCTCATGAATAAAAAGACGTTTCACAAGCATGCATATCTGACCGGAATTCAGGAATGCAAGAGTTGCAATTTTAGGCACAATCTTATCAATATCGACATCTTCGCAAATTATAGCAGGATCGTTTCCACCAAGTTCAAGGGTGACGCGCTTCAACGTCTTCGAGCAACTTGCCATGACCTTCTTTCCTGTTGCAATGGAGCCAGTGAAGCTAATTTGATCAATTCCTGTGTGCTCAGTGAGTATGGGACCCAAATCATCGCCGCCACTGTATACCTGAAAAAACGCCTGGGGGAAAGATTTGCATGCCCAGTTCACCCAACTTCAAGTCTGTGTAAGGTATATATGGTGAGGGCTTCATGATAAAAGTATTGCCTGTCATAGGTGCAGTGCCTACTTTCCCCTAATCGAGTAGCACGGGGTAATTCCAAGGAACAATACCACAAGAGACACCAATTGGGGGAAACGTATGATAATTGTTCGCTCATCATTATCATCGAGCACTTCATCTTTGACTTCCATAGTCGCGAAAGTTCGAATCCATTGTAGAGCCATGTCGAACTCAGTCTTCGCTAGACCGAGAGGTTTCCTTGTTCCTTGACCAGCAGCTTTTCAAGCTGGGCCCGATTGGCTTCAACAAGATCAGCATACTTTAAGAGAAGCTTCGCTCTTTCTTCAAAGGGCACCTTCGACCATATCTTAAATGCTGTTCTAGCGGCATCGACGGCGGCATCAACATTCTTTTGTCTTGCGACAGGAACTTCGTAGAGTGGAAGCGTGTCGGAGGGGTTGAGAGAGTGTATGGCTTTGGCTGTTGAAACAAAATCATTGTTGACGATATTTCCAGGATAAATCTGACGTGCGATTAGGCATTCAATTCTATATCATGTTGCCAGGGCAAAAGAAGGGACATATGCGTATGCACTCACCGTTGTATCGAGCATGGGGGCCACATTCCCTTGCAGACCAGCGAGGCAGGAAGATTTGGCACGAAGTATAACCTTCAAGTTTCGCATCAAAGTAACGTTCAGGATTCTAGTAAGAAGAGAGGTGAGTGAGGTCCGATGTTGAGAGAAGAGTTGAGGGATAGCCTACCCCTCAACTTGAAGGTTGATCTCGCTATGGAGAAGCGGTCGCAGGATTTGAATTGGCTCCGTAGTTAGTTCGTGAGGCTGTGGGGGATATCTGGGCTATGCTTTGCGTGTTTGAAAGAATACCAGTCATCCTCCTGCCCTCGTTGGATGCACGTCGGCTAGTTTTTCAACCAACGCAACTCTTTATATAGTCATTGCAGCCTAGCCCCAGGTGCCTGCATGAGCTCATTTGTCAGATTCTTAATCGATGGTCCATTGGTCAATGAATACATTCGAAAATATCGAGGGCCGAATTTCTTCTTCAGGGCCCAGAACCGAGAGGGGAGACAGCGGGATGAAAATACGGGGCCCATTTGCTGGCTACTTTAGCGATTAACAGGCCTTCGGGCTCTTCGGTTGGGCCAGCTACATGGATCTCTCCATGTATTCCGTATAGAGTATTTAGCGCGAATTTGCCAGCCTGCCTTTTCTTTCCTGCTTCGGTGACTAAAATGACACCGTGACCGGGTCTAGAGACATTTAGTGAGAAATAAAATGGGAACTCGCTTTTTCATAGATTACATACTATATCATAGATATGCATTTTGATCCATATCAGAATGGCAAATGCATGTCTTGCTATAAATTTCCAATTACTGATATTGTCGATGTGTTTTTCAATGTTCTAAAAGCCGAAGGGATCCTCATACTCCGCAAGGCTATTCCAGTGACAACAGACGGTCTGATGAGCCGTTGTAGATAGGAAAGCGGGTTTTCTAATGACGAGAAGGGGTGGCTCGAGTCTCTCCAATCCATCCCCTAGTAGGCACCTTCACACTCAAAGCGGAGGTTACCGATAGTCTAGGTTAGAGCTTGGCCGCGACCCACAGCGGTCTGAATGACAAGTCGATTTCCTCGGGATGAAATGTCATTGGGTTTTGACCAATGCGCCTCGATCTGGACATCCGGAGAAAAACGTTCTTGAAAATACTTCTAGTGCCATAATTTAGACCCACAAGAATACGAATTTGCAGCCTACATAATGGCCCTGACAGGATCCTTCTAGATAGTATGTCGTACTCTTGACCTATAGAGTAGGACAAGGAGAAACCTGAGTAGCCTATTGGTCAAAGGCCCCACTCAGTCTAAATATTATTCCAGGTGCAGAGACTAGGGAAGAATTCCGATATGATTCGGCCAGCACGTGGGAAAACACGTCTCGATTTCTTGAATCGGAGATCTAGCAATTGGAGAAACTCCGAATTGCAGATGAGTCGGGCTCCTGGGCAGCTATCGTAGTTTTTGATGACATTTTGGAATTTCCTAGGCTTCTAACATGGAAATTCATACTTTTATTCCGGGCAAAAATTACTTTAGAACCCTCAAGAGGTATTTATAACCTGCCGCGCTTTCGATAAGAGTATAGCCCAGTCTAAAGATTGGGGCTGGCCCGTGATCATACATACTAGTATTATGTATGCGCTAGAATCAAACGCGTATGTATCTCCGCTTTCTCTGTCCGACGGCGGACTCGGCCTGATTTCTACCCGATCCCGGTAGTCCTGAATCGGGATATTATTTTATTGTCAGGCGTCTTCAGTGTATAGCTTCATCGGCCATGGATCTCTCCGTCGTATATCATGATTTCCAGGACTTGGCCAGCTATATCCTCCTTAAATAAGGAAAAGATCATTCTCTAGAATGGTCCACACGTTTTTTTCCCATAGATTTCCGTCCTCATTTCAATCAATATAACCCAACATGAGTGGCTTGTTTGGCCTCCTATTCACTAAATTGACACTGCCGCCCCAATCCGATATTCAAGGAAAGACAATCCTCATCACTGGTGCAAACACCGGCCTAGGTCGGGAGACTGCCAGACATGCGCTTGCTTTAGGCGCTGCTACCGTGATTTTGGGTGTTCGAAGCCTCAGCAAAGGTGAGGATGCTAAAGCTAATATTGAAGCAAGTGTCGAAGCTCGCTCCACTAGCCATCATGTCAAGGGAAATGTTCTTGTGTGGCCGATCGATCTAGAATCATTTTCTAGCATTCAAAGCTTCGCGTCTCGTGTTCATAATCATGTCATGCTGGAGGGTGGCCGACTGGATATAGCTATTATGAATGCAGGAATCGCCTCAGTCGAGTACAGTAAAACTCGCGATGGATGGGAAAGAGGAATCCAGGTTAATGTCTTGTCAACTGCGCTCCTCAGCCTCAAGCTATTGCCGCTGCTGCTGAAAACAAAAGAGCGGTATCCGGCAGTCGAGCCGCATCTGGTTCTTCTTACCAGTGACATTCATAAGTCAATCAAATTTCCGGAACGACAAGAGAAGAACATTCTTTCACTTCTGAACAGAGAAGACCAGTGGAAGGCTTCACAGGCAGCTGGCGGTGCTACTGAGCGCTATGGCGTCACAAAGCTTATGGATATCTTCATCGCTATAGAAATAGCCCGACTTGTACCTCGTGATCAGTCTGGAATCCCCTTGGTGGTCGTCAATGCAGTCACACCAGGCTTCTGCAAATCAGAACTTCTGTCAAGAGAGAAGGCACCATGGATTTTGAAATTAATTCAGGCTTTGATTGCTAGGACGGTGGAGGAGGGTAGCAAAACATTGCTGCATGCAGCCAACCAGGGCTTAGAGACCCATGGGAAGTGGTTAGAAAATCAAGTCACTGCTGAGTAAGCTTCATTCAATTCAGCTCGTGCGCTGCTATCTAGGTAGTGGCTGTTTGTGAATATTTCAATGTCTTCTTGCTGATTCATATATGTTCCAACAGCCCGGGTACTATTGTCACAAGCAAAGATGCAGCGATCGTGAGGGAGAATGTGTGGGCAGAGATTACTGCCATCTTGCATGGTGTTGATTCTGATGTTCGGACTGAATATTGAGTACACATGTGCAGAGCACTGCATATGTGTGCGAAATGTATCCAAATGTTCTTGGCCCCCATAAGGCTGAGAATCCAAGTTGACGCGTCCTTTACTGCTTACACTCGTTACATACGAGCCGTCCAATCATGATAGGTATGAATACAACCAGAGCTACCTAGATTGTTTGCATGAGCCAAATTGGTCTTTCAATTAATTAATTAAAGTTCAACTATGACAAGAGCCTCGTAGTGTCCTTTCCACTTGAGCAGCCCTGGCGATATTGACCTTAATTTAACTCAGTCGATTGCCTTCCTGTTCGATGGGCTTGAAGAGAAAAAAAAAAAGAAAGAAAAAATAACACGGCCGCGCGAAAATGATCGTACTAATTGGCCTTCTCTATCTCTTCTATAAAATATTCTCATTTATTCGCTTCTACCTCATTGCCCGGCGCACAGGGTATCCAATATTCCTCACTCCCGCCTTCTCCCGAGGCATACCATGGTTGATTCTTGCGCCGATTTATCAACCCATCGCACGAAAGTATTTACCAGAATGGTTTTACAATCGACTTGATGTCGTTACACACGGCTGGGATTTTCGCTTGAAGAATAAATTACATCAGCAGCTAGGCAGTGTCTTTGTAGTCGTTTCCCCAGATGAATGCACATTATGGTAATTATCCCTCTCTTCGCGTTATTGCTATCTCACTTGGCTATCGACCATGCATCTTAATTATGCATGTATATCATAATATGTGCTCTGACCAGTTGACTGATTCCTTTGCCACAATTAGGATAGCCGATCCCGCTCTCGCGTCTACCGTCCTCGCACGTCGTCAGGATTTCCTACAGCCACGCATGGTTGCTCAAATTCTGGGAATTTTCGGAGATCAAATCATGGGCGTAAGTGGTATTGTGGTTGAGCCTTGCGCTCATAAAACACGATGCTGACTCTAAGGCTCCAGGCGAACGGGGAAGACTGGCGACGTCAACGGAAGATTATCGCCCCCCATCTGAACGAAGCGATCATGGAAACTGTCTGGAATGAGACAAGGAATCAAGCAGGGTCAATGTTGGAATACCTCAATAGAAATTCAGAAAGCGAGACACTGAATGGTTTGCGGAGTATTGCAATTAATGTTCTTGGACAGGCAGGTTATGGAGAGAGTCATCCCTGGACTCCCGACTTTGCTGAGAGCTTGGGGGAATCTGACTGGCCTTCCGGGCGACTCGGATACTTCAAAACGATATCTTTGGTGATGAATCACTTTCTGGCTGCAGCGTTGACTCCGGCGTTTATCAAGAAGCTGCCTTTTATGCCTTCTTGGCTCAGGTTGCTGGAAAAGCAGATGGGTCGTGTGCCCGAATACGTGACCGAAATGATAGCGGAGACAAATAATTCCACACAGAACACGACGGTGGGGGATAGAAAGTCTTCCTTTCTGGATATGCTAGTTCCCTTCGCTATGCCTGATACCGAATCCAAAAGTCAGCCTGCTAAAGGACTACTATATTTATCTAAAAGTGAAGTCAGTGGAAATCTCTGGGTCTTTACGGCGGCTGGATTTGACACCACAGCCAACACTATGGGTTACGCCGTCCTGCTGCTAGCAGCCTACCCAGAATGGCAGAGATGGATTATGGAAGACGTGAAGGACCTGGTATCTTGGGACTATAAGGCTGTGTTTCCAAAATGCCATCGTATTCTGGCTTTAATGGTATGTCCGATATCTGGCGCGATTATGAATGGCTCGAACTAACTAACCGGTCCTAGTTGGAGACTCTCCGTTTATTCACCCCAGTTGCTCATGTCAGTCGCTGCGTGGAGTCCACACAGCACATTGCCGATGCAACCGGCGACCACCTGCTTCCTGCGGGACTCAATGTGTATATCGCCTCGCAGAGTATGCATATGGACGAGTCCATCTGGGGCCCTGATGTGAACGAATTTAACCCGGGAAGATGGATAGACAGTGCTTCGAATCAAGTCATATCTGCGACAAAGGGGTCCTTTCTGCCATGGTCAGGTGGTCCTCGGGTCTGTCCAGGAATGAAGATGTCGCAAGTGGAGTTTGTGGCTACAATCGCGACATTATTTTCTGAGAAGCGATGCGAGCCATTAAACTCTGGTACTACGCTCAAAGAGAAGCAGAATATACTAAAAGCCCTTATGGATGATTCAGCGCCCAAGTTGACCTTGCAGGTAAATAATCCAGCTAGTGTGAATATTCGATGGATCGACATAAAGAAACCGATGTCTCGTTTCTTCTGATAGGAATAAAGGCGAAATTTCAAGGATTAGGTGTGAGAAACTGTGAATCAGGACCAGTTATAGCCTGGCTGTATCCCAGTCTGGAATGCCCTTTTTCAATCTCCGTTCCTCCAAGCTCATGATAGACTGGTTTGACTTCGTTTCCATCTATTTCCAGTCCAGACTCGTCAACACTACTTCCATTTTGGAGGCCATTCCCACTATTTCCACCATTGTTACTGTCACTGTTACCTCTCATGACCGTGTCGGGGGACCAATAACTGCCTTGAGGAGGGGATGGGTCACTTGATGATGAAGATGGCTCGGGAGGGAAAGGATTTTGCACAGGACCTGAAAGAACAGATGCATCTGTCTCCGGTGGTGTCGCTTTGTATGAATTTCTTTGACGTTGGCGACGGATGAAGAAGACAAGAACGACCGCCAGTATCACGACACCCACAAGAGCTGCGATCGCAATTCCCGCTACTGCACCGCGACTTAAAGGAGATGAGCCGGAGCTTCCAGAGCTTTCCGATGATGAGCATGGCGTTTTGGAGCAGGCGGAGGAGTCTGATTCTTTTGATGATACTGTAACAATGTTTTCCTCTGCATCTTCGTCCCACGTACATGCAGAGACGTTGAATACCCCACGCTCATAGTCTGCTGAGAGGTACCTTTAATAGAGTTAGCATTGTTGATTATTCCATGACAGCAGGCCACACTTACGCCTCTTGAAGAAATGTGCGACCCAGGGTGTACTGCGTAGAATTTGCAGCACGCTTTATTGGAAAATAATAGCTACTGTTGTCGACCAAGGGAGATTTGGCAGTCAGAGAGAATGCCTCGTACGGAAGAGTAATTGTCACAGTATCTCCACCAGATCTCACGTCAGACAACCGAAATGTAACTTGGGCGTTTGAATTAAGTAATTCCGTGTTATGGGTATCATTGACCAGATATAGCTCACTGTCAGTGTCGAGTGTGAGGCCAAAAGCCTTCTCGAACTCATCGCAAACACTCTCTGGGAGCCACAAGTTGGGATCAGTCGAGTCAATGAAGATGGAGATGGGATCTGATAGTAAAGTAGCCGATGTAGAGCCGCTATAACTGATAGACTGAACGTAGACCACAAGATCTCGTGTGATGTCATCTGCCATTGTGAATGACACAGAATTCGAAGTGAACCGCGACGTATCATAGCCCGAGAAAATAAGTTGACCATAGACTTCTTTGAGGCCTAATTTAAACCATGTACTGTTAGAAAAAGGACACCCGTGTACCCCTTGAGGAAATTTCTCACGATATTTTGCACCAGCTGTATAGCTCCAAGTCAAACTGGGGATATGACCCTGATCCTTCAGCGTTGCGAAGAACGAAGGCGACGAAAAATTGCCAAGAGAAGTCAAATTGATAGGTTGAGGATTGAGCCCTAGTATCCCCCTAGATGAATTTAGATTAGCAATTACAGAGCGAAGAAATATCATTGGTTGAGAATTACAAGTAGAACGGCTCTGGAGTTGCAATTCCAGCAAGTGTCTGATTTTTTAGCCTTGGGCCATTCAGACCAGCGCCTAGAGTATCAAGAGCAAATTCTGCCCTTTCAGAGTAACCAAGGTTGGCCTCCAGACCAACTCCATCACCATTTATTTCGTAAGTACCAAGGCTGTCCCATGTTGAAGACTCATTTGTGGTAAATAATGTACCCCGAGAAACCGCGCAATTTGAAGGGACTGAGTCGAACACTGCCGATGAGCAGCCGTAATCGGAAAGAACAATCAATGACTCTGGTGCAGCTGTGGAAACTAGAACACGCACTGATTGAGTTGGATTTCCGACAGAAAGATAAAAGCTGCTCCATGGACCATCATTACCCTCACTGTGAGCTTTATCAGCAGTTGTTACCCACGAAGTGGCAGTATTCAGGGTCGCAATTTACAAGTATTCGCTTGGAGAAATACTCAAAGCTGCCGAAGAACGCTGAGCAATGAAAAATGCTGAGCAATTCACCGTCCATAGGAGAAGGAGCTTAGAAACCACACCTAACATCACGACAACAGAATATATCGGGGTAATCCATCAAATTCAAACATGAAGCTGGGGCAGGCGTTGCATTAATTCGACGCAAAAAAAACCAGTTGAACGTGGCTTGAGCTGCAGGGCATATTTGCCACTACTCGATACGAGAGCTAAACGATGAGCCATGACGCGAAACTAGCCACACCGTTTCGCTGGCATTAACCTGTCTCGTCAATTAAAAGCAGGCACCATCACATATTTGGTAGAGATCGACAATGATTTGTGGAGTCAAGGGTCGTCCAGAGCTCTAACGCGCTAGGGCCGCCCGCACGGAAAGACAACAACAAAACCGGCTTGGGATTTGGTTGAACGCGGAGAAAACCTGCTCCATGTGCTAATCAGGAACTAAGCTCGGAGATGATGCAGAGGTAAATGGCCATTAGCCACGATGGGTTGAAGATCCTTTACTTATTTGAGATCCAGGAACAACTATCTTTACCTTTCACAGTAATGGCACTCCGGCTCTTTAGGCCATGACATCTTCCCAGGCTACGATGACATCGCAATGCGATAGCTCATTTGATAAAACCAAGATTTTGCATGATGAAGTGTACAAGTTAGTGTTTTTGCACAATTATCTCTGTACCTGAATCCGGACTCTGCGCTTGGCTTCGTCTATTTTTCTTTTTTTAAAGGGTAGTTTGACCCGTTTTGATTAATTCATCTGAATCTGATATTCAAATATCAGTCTTTTAGCGATCGAACAGGATCACTTTCGCTTGATCTAAGTATTCTGGGTTTTCAATCAGTCATGTCGTCTTTCTCTCATTTATGGACTGTGCTGGGGCTGTTCACTGTCGCTTCAAATGCCTGGAATAGCTCCTGTATGTGACTTGTGGATTACAGTGATACAAGAATCAAAACTGACTCAAAGTAGCTATTCAAATACCCAAGTCCCCCTTATACAGTACAACTGTTCATGATTCCTCAACTATAATAGCCTCTGAAGAAGTGTTTCCCTCGTCTTCTCTCACTACATTGTATGGTGATACGACTGTGGCGAGCACGGCTACCGAGACTTTACGTGAAACTATTCCTGCATCTACATACACTATCGTCGCATGGTATAATGTCAGTGATACCGTGATTGCGAAAACGAGGACAGCCATCGTCCCGCCCCTTAGAGAGACCTCCTTTTTCACATCGACAGCGCCCTCAGCTGTGCCAATCTCGACCACTGTCACTGAGAATGTACCAAGTGTTACATATGTGCCATCAACTACTATCACCCCTCCGCCTAACCCATGTCCAACGACATGTACCATGTATGCGTAAACCCTCTGAAGTATTTCGTGCCTATTGTTACCTAACACTGCGTCTCAAGTTCTGCCGGGACCGTCAACCTGTTTTACTGGCCATCAAACGGCACGTACACATACCCGTCGACTTATTTCAATGACCACCTGAACTACGAGTTGTAAGTTGCCATTTTGCTTTTGTCCCTTCTGTGTTGAATTCAGGCGACTAATGCTTTACTTCACGGGCAGTACCTCGCCATCGGTATACATGGTTGTCAACACCATTTACGGTTACAATACTGCCGGTCGCACTGGTCCCTCCGGTACCAGCGTTGTTTTCCCTCTCGACTTGGATCAAGTCTCGACAATCGTCCCGTACGCGTCAGCAACTCGACAGCTTACCTTGAGCGATCTTGGAACAGACTGCCCTCAATCAGAGGATCCCTCGGTGATCGCGACCGCCGCACCAGACGGCCGATGTGACCCCGTTCTTGTCGCTCCAGAGCCCGTCAAGTCTTGGGCTTCTCCATGCAATGCCTGTGGGAACTTCGGGTTGTTTGATCCTCCATATGCCGTTCCTACTGTTACTGGAGGCTTGGTGCCGACGACGGCAGAAAGTACCACACACTCCGAGCCACAGAGTACATCTACTGTCATGACTACGACTGAAGCATTTACGTCTACTGAGGAAGGTGATACATCTACGGAGCCAGAAACTACGACTAATGAGCAAAATACTTACTCGGTGACAAAGACATCTTCGGGAGAAGCTGAGACGCATCATGCCTCATCCTTGAGCACTAACTTAATATCTGGCTCAATGACCAGTCCATCTTCGAGCTCCTCCTTGAGTCCTTCGAGCGCCACCCCCATAATGACAGCTTCGGCGAACAAGAAAGCTAGTAGTCATTTGCTAGCCCTTTTCAGTGTCTTCCTATCTCTATACTTGGTCTAATGGTTGGGATAATGAGCTTGTTGGACAATTGCTTTTACGTTGTGTTAACATCATCCAATTAATATTTTCATACGCCTTATAATGAAGCGACTTCAGATACCAAAAACGTATTTCTAAGGTTTCAATAGATATATCATGTACCTACATTTACAATATGGCCCATCCCCTACCGAACTTGTGGGCCCTTCAAGTTAGCATTATACATAGGAGAGGCGTACCTAAATATTCCCCACTATCCAAATGGCGCATAATTAATTCACGGAATCGTCTCTCTTCATGATGCTCAATTGACATGTGAGGAACTTGAAGGCTGGGAAAGAGGCGAAAGCACTGAGAAAACGGAAGCGTTAATTTGGCACCTGGGCATTGACGATCAGATCGTATTCGTTCGATAAAGCTCATTAATACGAAAGCGAGAGCGAGTACGAGGCTGTCATTGTGCCTCTTGTCCGTTTCACGCCATGGGCGATGAACTAGTTCGTTCACAAAAACCAGATGACCACATTGAAGACCGACACTGCCAGTCATATTATTGTTTACTAGCCTCTGTTGGTCATCTCAATCAGTTCATCACCCCGATTAACAATGAACGAGAGAGTACATGTATTTCGGCTACGATTTTGGGTAATTGAAACTTTAGAGACATGAATATTGAGAAAGACAGGGCTTCCATCCTTTACTAAGTTTTCAAATGTTATTGCATTGCGCAAATCTAGCCGGCCAGCCAGGAGTGCCGTCACTTCAAGTTGCAAGCTTGTTCGAAACGGTCATTGCTCGATTTCGAAACATGGGAGGTTCAAGTTTTACACTGTGTAGCAGTTCAGCCTTTCCATTATAATGCACGAACATAGATTGCTTTAATCTTCATAGGCCCAGCATGATACATAGGTACTAAGAAAAGCACTTGCTCATCCGCTCCAGATGTCGTGCTATATAGTATCTAATTCGCTGTTCATATTTAAATATTGAAACCTTCAAAATGTTGAATGAAAATTAGATAACATCATTACGTGAAAGGTTGGGGCTATGAAAGCTGAAGATGCCATAAAGAATTATTCCACATTTTCTACGAGAAGTGATCTTGATTATTATCTCAAGAGATTCACAATTGTAAGCTCACTATTGTACGCTGCCTACAAGTATGTGTTGAATGGCGTACTTGAATGCCTCAGGCATCTCAAAGGCCTCGACTTCGGCCAACACTGAAACAGAAGAACAGTGTTTACATATCTTTCTGCTTATTAGTAGTTCTTACTTGCGACTTACAATTCAATGATGGTTCAAATGTTGTCGACATTTTTTTTTCTTTCTCTCTTCCAAAAAAGCCATCCAATCGGAAGCCAAGACGGTATCGCGCCCAGGAAACATTTGAAGTTCATTGGCTAGCGACTTGTCAATGTGGCTGGCGATAAGTAAATGCGGGGATCGCCTACAGCGTGATCAAGCATCACTTGGTTTCCTTTTGTTATTCAACAGCATTGAGAAGTGGCTTCGTCCTTTGGTTTTACAATTTATCTCTCCGTTGATCAGCACAACCACAATCCTCATTCATTCCTCGTGAAGGCTGTAAGCTGGAGCGGCAGTATTATCTGATGTGCCCTGGCTAATCCCCGCATTCTCGCCCCCTTCATGTCCACATCTAGAGAAAATGCAAAGCGGAGGCCACCCCGAGGCAATGCCCGGACGCCTTCCGGAACTAGAACACTTCTGGCGTGCGTGAAGTGCAAAGAAAAGAAATTAAAGGTACGAACGATATACTTACCTGCAGCGTTTCTCTTTACTCAATGAAACCACACAGTGTGACAACCAAGTCTCAGGATGTAACAACTGTGTTCATGCCGGTACTGGTAAGTAATTCTTAAACGCAGGTCTTAATCAATTTAAACTAAAAGCAAAAGTGTGCATTGTGGAAGACCCAGTGACAAGGGTTTGTCGACCGAGGAACTATGTTGACGTCTTGGAGAAGCGTGTAGCCTATCTCGAAGGGCTTTTAATGGAGTTCAGACCAGATATAGCCAATGAACATGTCCCATCACTCATTGGAGATCACGTCGAGGTACCTAGATATCCGCGAAGTAAACAACTAGACGCGCTTAGCCGTCAAGAAAAGGTTGATGAAGATGCATGCGTCGACAAGCTTGCCTCTCATGTTGGTATCTTGAGCTTGAATGCAGCGGGAGCAGAGCCTCAATATTTAGGGTCTTCTTCGATATTTGCTTTTTCGCGCCTGATCAATTCGTCACTTCGTCAAGCAGTCTCCAATCACCTACCAGAGCTCAACTCTCCTGACTTTGCGGAACATTTCTCTTCAGTCCTACCATCTCCGTGTCCATTCCCTCCCTATGATATTGCGGTCAAATTCAGTGATGCTTATTTCAAAAATGTCAACACGCATTACCCTTTCTTGCATGAACCTACATTCAGGGCATGGGAATGGATGTTGATTGATGATACGACTGGACTGGAAATGCCAATTCCCAACTCCACTTCTTTGTTCTTCTTAAATATGGTACGGATTAAATTGGTTTCTACGTTACGATTCCAGTACTTACAATAACAGGTCTATGCCGTTGGGGCTCTGCTCTTACCTGACCTTGGGTACTCAGCAGAGGTAAGCAAATCATCCATTGTGACTGATCTTTTGAGCCTGACCCTATTTAGAGCCTATACATCTCTGCACTCATTTATATCGATGATATCTTAGCTTATGATAATCTATACGCTGTGCAAGCTATTCTATGCTGTGCAATTTACTCTCTCAGGTCATCCACTGGTACCTCTCACTGGTATGTGCAATTTGGCAGACAACTTGAAGCCGGGACAAGAGCCATTTGCTCACGATTCCAGGAAACTGGCTGGTCTAGCGCTTCGTCAATGCATTGACCTGGGATACCATCGCCATGAAAAGCACATTGGGTATTCTTCAGACATGCTGCAGGTGGAACTTCGCAAAAGGACATTCTGGTGTGCCTATGTAATAGAAACTCAAGCTGCAGTCATTTTGGGCCGACCGCTAGGTATTCCTTATCAGGAAGTTGATGTTGAGGTATGCCTTCATACGTTTCCCGGGTATTCTTCATCTCTTCATCTCTTCATGATTAACCCTAATATACAGTTTCCAATCGATATCGATGACATCTATCTGAAGAACATAGACATATGCGGTAGGCCCCGAGGATCGCTGACTGGTCAACCAAACAACATGACAAAGGCGATTCATACATTCCGAATCCGATACCTTCTCAGTCGTATTCACGCGAACCTGTATTCTAGGGCTGATGCGCGTTACCCAGCAACACATAGCCAGTCAGCGCTTGTATTGGATATACGTTCTGAGATTGAGAGATGGCGCGCTCAGATACCCCCCATGCCTCCAAATGTCAATGGGCGACTTACGTTGTTTACTACTACAGACTGGTACGATTTGGAATACAACTACGCAATTCTGCAGCTTTACCGAGCGCAGATCATCAATCATCCTTCCGAGACTTCAGACGACGTTTTCTCCGACTCATTCAGAGCTGCAAAGAATATTTGCCACAGCTATCGCCATCAATTTTTGGGAAAACCTACTGGCTGCACCTGGACTGCGGTTCATGAACTTTTTTTGGCCGGGCTCACTTATCTCCACTGTCTGTGGACGTCACGTAAGATTCGTGAGGTATGTGTTTATGGGGATGCAAGCGGTACGTGCAATGATTGCACGATTGCATTGGTGATCATGGCGGAGCGATGGAAGGCTGTTGCGCCTTACAGGGATCTATTTGGGGAGCTCGCCAACAGAACAATGGCAATGATGAGTGACATAGCTAATGAGAATACGTCGGTGAACTTGGGCTCCAACCGCCCTGAGGGCGATTCTGGAAAGGATGCTGCAGAATGGATGAGAATCGTGACGGAGGCAGGTGTGCTAGATAGTAGTGGAACATTGACTGGACTGTGGACAAATCAAACTACACGTCCTCTGTGAATACATATGATCAGCTTCGATACAATTCCTGTCTCTATTCACAGACTTTGAAGCAGAGTATGCATATATTCTGAGTCTTAATTCTTTGTGCCCACAAGAGCGTGTCCGGTGCCACTCAATTGATTTACATACGGATGGCATGTTGGACAGAAGGCAAACGGTGCTCCTACCTATGAACCATACTCTTCAACCTCAGGAGTATAGCCTCGAATTGTCCTCTTGTCGTTCTAAATTCATTTCATACTCTTTCCAGTGCCTATCACCTATAGGCCTGATAGTAGCAATACTAGGTATCCATAGCATACTAGTTTTTTCTTATAAAACCGAAATAAGGAGATCCCATTGAAAATTCATGAGCACTCACATCACGTCTACTCGACGACTCTTATTCCTATATTTCTTCAGTAGCTTAAATACGAGCGTTATTTCTGAATGATGCTTTCGTACACTTTCTGAGCCGATCTACTCTGTCAGTCGTCATTTCGAATACCTCAGGAAGACCCGTCTCCGACCACGCACTTCCGCCCATCAACTTAACTAAGCCCGGTGCTGAAGTAAAGATACGTGCCATTCCACTGACAATTCCAACAATCCTTGGGTCAGCATAGAGAAACCATTAGATGTCGCAAGAGCAAGAGCTAAAAACACTTACTGTCCATGGAACCCAGCACAAATCCATTGGCCCGGGAGACCCGGTACGTGACCAATAAATGGCAGTCCATCTTCGCTCTGATAAAGTTAGCACATAGCAAAGTCCCTCATCAGGCGGACTATCTTACGAGTCCAAGAATACCACTCCAGGCATGTTTATACGTCCCCTCTCTCTTCATGGTATCTGTTGACCATCCTGCCAGTTCTGTAACAGCAAAATTCTGGACAGCCTTCGTGACTGATTCAAACCCAGTCATTCCATCATCTGTGTAATGATCTGGGTTTTGCTCTAACCACCTTAAGAATTCAGCCTGACCTGGGTTGTCACCCCCAAACAAGACTGCCTTCTCCCCACTATTGAGGCGAGGGTTAATACTAATAAGCCCACCTTCAGGAAGTAGAACACCATAGGAGCCCTCTAAACCTTTGAATTCATGATTCAGCTTCGGTGGAACAACCTTGTTGCACATATGAGGGCATGGTGTAATTACACCGCGCACGTCTGGTACAAGTACAGGACTGTAAGCATTAGACGCATGAACGACATTCAAGCATTCGATGTCCCCGCGTTCTGTTTTCACAATCCACTTGTTCGAATCTCTGTTGGAACGAATAATTTCCGTTGCTGTCGTGTTGGTTTGGAGATTCACGCCATTTCTGATGGCTTTTCGCATTATATGTGCCGCGAGCTTCCAGGGATGCAGCGTAGATGCTGGCCAGGAATAGCATGCCTGTGCGTCTTTGATTTGAGTCATCTGATCTCCTGTTAGGTCCAGCGCACAATCTCGGAAGGAAAGGTAGAATCTCGACACACCTCTGCTGCGACTTTGGGGTCTTCAATGACTTTGATATGGTCAATATTCCCACCCACCTCTTTATGTCGCTCAAAGGTTCTCTTTGCACTTTTAGCAGCTTCTGGGGTAATTGGGACATCCATTGTATTTCCACTCCAGTGTTCGCACTGGACCTTATTTTCGGTGATATATGCGACCATTTTGACCCATGTGTCGTATTCATTCTCTAAAATCTGTAACACACAATGGGCTAGTATTAGCAGAGCTTCCAAGATAAAAGTAGTGCGAGGAGCACTTGAGATAGTAGATTTAAGCTCTTGCCTTCAAAGCCTGTTGAGTTCCAAATTGGAGCTCGTATTCTCTAAATCCTCGCCACTGATCAGGCTTGCAGTGGCCAGCATTTCGACCTGTAGCACCTGAGCAGAATTGACGGGCCTCAATCACAACGACTTTCTTAGTTACCGGATGGGCCTCTGCGAGGCCGTTGGCGATTAATGTACCTGACATCTTTTTTATTTCCTATTAGCGATGTACACAAAAGTGAACGCGCATCATATTTACCCCAGAACCGACGATCACCACATCCGCACTGTGAGGCAGCTCCGGTGTTGTTCGATGATCTAGTAGAGGGTCTCCTTGCACCGACTGTAACCAATGCGAAATGGAGTAATTGGTCTTTTTAGGAAGACCAATGTCTTCAACCAAATTATGATCCATTTTGATTCTTGTATAAATGAAAAAAGATCACGGGTCCAAAGATCTGACTTCAACTTGAAGTGTTGTCGGGATCCGCTTGAGGCAAGGAAGAGAATTTGATCTGGATTTAATCTACCCCGTGCCTTCGGACCAGGCACTGTAGTACCATGCGTTCTGGGTCTTTGCCTGGAAATGGATATTTACTCCCCTGATTCGCGAAGTCCGTTCGTTATCCGGGACTTTCCTCCAATCAAATATGAATTTTGTTCTTCCTGCTCCACAGCTTGAGACGTTTGTTTTTGCTAGTCCTTCTTGAGTATAGTGAGCAGGAACTTTCCGCCAATAACAATGGCGAATGTCATGGAACTTTTATTTATCATGATTTCTGATAAGGTTTATCGACGAAGGTCTACGAAACCCCCGCTTATCGATTGCCATCTCTTTCGAGCTGTATGCTTGCTTATTGCACATGTGGTCGCCCATGAATATTGACACTCGGTCATTTATTGGTCATTGATTGCTTGATAAATGTCCAATCTGCATCTATGATGGTTGAGACCCTTTCTTCGACTAAACAAAATATTCAGTGCAATCCTGTTCACATCTGTTGACTTCCAAATGGCTTCAAACTCTTCCCACAGCAATGTCGGCAGTGACATGTGGCCCCCTGGTACATTGCACCTGGCCGATTTAACCAAATCCGACGCAGAGACAATAATCCTACAACCTCGCCCTTCGGATGACCCTAATGACCCCCTCAATTGGGAACCTCTGCGAAAATATCTAAATATGGGACTGGTCTGTTTTTATGTCGCCATGGTAGCCGAATTTATTAATGCAAATACGCCGACATGGGGCCCCATGGAGACAGAACTTGGCTTTACTAGCGAAATATTGAATGACAGCTATGCCGCTGGTTGCGCTTCTCTGGCCATCGGATCCGTTGTTCTTATCCCGTTCGCACTTAAATTCGGCCGGAGACCGGTGTATCTATTCAGCACGGTTGTACAATTTGCCGCAAGCATTTGGTCTGCTAAAATGCAAACTGTTGGAGACCTCATGGCTATCAATGTGATACAATGTCTTTTCGGGAGTTTAGCGGAGGTAATAGTTCAGATGACGATTGCAGATCTTTTTTTCGTGCACCAACGGGGAAGAATGAATGCCCTTTATGTGTGGACATGGCTTCTATCCAGTTATATGGGAATTCTTGTTGCTGGCTTTGTTGCCAGTGGTCTAGGTTGGAGATGGATATGGTGGTTGAATGCCATCATTTTTGGACTCACGATTTTCGTCGTCGGCTTCGGATACGAAGAGACCAAATTTTGCTCGCCAAATCACCTTCGATCTATAGATGCGCCTTCGAGTACGAAGAATGAAACAAGCTTGACCAGCGCCAGACAAGAAAAATATTTCGAAGATGAAGGGCAATTAAAGATCGTCGAATCTAATTTGCTGGAAAAGAAGAAAGCATATGCAACACCTGGCGACACCGAATCAGGGTCTATTAATGGAGCACTGTCAGATGGAATCCATGCAAGCAAAAGAGAAACTCATCGTGTAAACCCCAATATTCCCAAGAAGACATATTGGCAAAGACTTGCTTTAACAACTACTACTACTCCCTCTGAAGCAACCAATGGCTCATTCTTTCAACACATGTATCAACCTCTTATCATTCTAACCACAATCCCTGCGGTGGCGTGGACAGCGCTGGTTTACGGCATCTTGGTGGCATTAGGAGATGTTATGTCGACCACTATGTCAGCGTATCTCCCAGAACCACCGTATAATTTCTCTTCGTCCGAAGTGGGCTTAATGAGCCTACCGAGAGTTATTGGTGTTACAATTGGTGCGCTCATAGTCGGCCCACTGAGCGATTGGTGGATTGTATTTTTATCTCGCCGACGCAACGGCATCTTTGATCCTGAGATGCGCCTCTGGTGTATGATTCCATTTCTCCCATTCATTGTGGCAGGTGCACTTCTATTTGCGATCGGACTGAATGACCATCGGTCATGGCCAATAATCGCTGTCGGCTTAGTACTATACAACATTGGTGTCACTCCTATCAATACTCTCACAATTACCTACCTCACCGACTCATACAAAGATGTAAGTCCACATTGAGCCTTGGTAGCTTTAATCAGTGTATTCAAGTTCTCACACATATCCAGATTGTCGGAGACGCATTGGTTGGTGTTACACTCACACGTAATACTTTCAGCACTGCTTTTATCTTCGCGCTTACCCCATGGGTCGCGAAGGTCGGTCTCAAAAATACTTTCATCACCATTTTAGTCATTGCGATTGCTATTCTGATGGTTTTCATTGTTTTCCTTCGATATGGAAAGGCACTTCGTCGGGGCTTTGCTGCTCGGTACCTGTACTATGCAGCCCGGCAGTATAAAGAGAGAAATAGTAGTTAACTCTACTACATGTGAAGCACTTGAGCACTTGAACTGGGCAGTAGATAGCACTACTATGCAATACACCTTCAAATCTCGATACTACATGGGCTTTATAATTTGGCCTTTCTTATGCCGATTATCTACAATTCGAAATATGTTCATAGTCCTCTTGTTGTATTGATACATGTACTACTACCTAGTACTACTAGTAGTACGACTGAATGATCTTTTATCACCACACTAAGGTGTGTGATGCATACATAGTATGTGGGTACCAACTTGAACTTGAAATCATGCCTCCGTGATTTCAAGTTGAAATAAGTTGAATAGCCCCAGGCTGTAGGTGTGAACTTGAATATGAATATTTAGTAGTTTGGAGCAAACATTGGAAATTACGGTAAAGTTGCCAGGAAGCATTCAATTTCCCACTCTGCGGTCACATAAAAGACGAGAATGAACATTAGGACCATAGTAGATTTCTGGCTATCATTGTCCCCTTTTGTGTCTGTCTTTAATCTTATAAAGTGCTCAACTGATCTTTCAATAGTAAACTCGACAGTCTTTGAAAATTTTCTCAGTATTGCTTAGAGCTCGATAACAACTTTTCATATTTTATCACAACTAGTAAATTGGAAAGCAAATTTGGAGATACAGCTTCAAGTTGTGGCACAATTGAAGAGAAATTCTAAAACAGAATGTGAGTTCGTTGCAACAATGTTGTATACAGTATCAATTGATATTCCGAAGTGGTGAAGGCGGTCGGCCCACTTGCCCTCGGCCCACCTGCCTTGCTCTCATAATGCCAGCATGCAGTTACAGCCACGACAATCAACACCGCTTCCTCCGCATAATCAATCTCATTGCTAACACCCCACTACCAAACAACATGGATCCTTTCTCTGCAGAGGGCGGTAAGTATATTATGACCATCCAATGATGATATGATCTAACTTACTCCTTTCATAGAGCTCCTCAACATCCACAATGCCTTCCACTCTGGCCAATACCAGGAGGTAATCGACTTCGAGACCGCCGCCCTATCCTCCGAAAACCAGCTCCCAGCTCGCGTGCTTAAGCTCCGCGCCCAGATTGCTCTCGGTCAAACCGACGAGGTCCTCGCTGCTGTCTCCAGCGAAGAAGATACCCCCGATCTCGCCGCCGTTAAGGCACTTGCTCAGCAGGCTGCGGGCAAGACCGATGCCGCCCTCCAGCTCGCTCAAGATTTGGCTGAGAATTATCCCGATAATGCGACCGTCGAGGTTCTCGCTGGCACAATACTTCAAGCGCAAGGAAACAGCGAGGAGGCCATTGCCCTTCTGTCCCAGCATCAGGGTAACCTTGAGGCGTGAGTGATCTCATTACATGCTCGCTTTAATGTACCGTCGGCAACCATCTGACTCTTCCCGGATCTAGTGTGAGCTTGATTGTTCAGATCCATCTTCAACAGAACCGCACGGATCTCGCACTGAAGGAAGTCCAGGCTGCCAAGCGCTGGGCTCAGGATTCCCTGCTCGTCAACTTGGCCGAGTCATGGCTGGGCATGCGTGTAGTACGTATTGATGGCATACAACCAACCCCACCATCTCTAAATAGTCACAACTAACGATTTTTTTTCTGGATAGGGTGGTGAAAAGTACCAGTCTGCCTTCTATGTCTATGAGGAACTTGCCTCCGCTCCAAGCACCTCCGCTCCCATTTCCATCGTTGGCCAAGCCGTCGCAGAACTCCACCTGGGTCGTTTGCCCGAAGCCGAAGCCGCCCTGACCGCCGCGCTCGAGAAATACCCCGAAGATGCAGAGCTGATTGCCAACTCAATCGTCCTCAATGTGCTGTCTGGAAAGCCATCCACAGACCTTGAGTCGTACGTAGCACCTTTATCTTGTAGATTATTGGCCTCATACTAACTTCATTTATAGTCGTCTTCAGCAAGCCCAACCCACACATGCCCTCCTCACCGACATCCAAGAGAAGAGCGAATTCTTCGACACGGCCGCGGCGAAATATGCGCCCAAGGTATCTTCTTAAAGCGTCGGGTGATTTGGGATCTGGGAATATTAAGAGCGTTTATTGGAATATTACGAAAATACACCATCCTGTTTGCGTGGAGCCTGTTCTTTAGAGCCAGGGTGCATAATATCCTGGCTTATAATGAGTTGACATGACCTCTGCTTAGTGCCATTGAATACATGTTTTGTGAAGTTCCATATATTAAATTCGCCAATGAATAAATTGATACTATTAGCTGAATCCAACCAGCCCATTCTAGTACTAGTATAATTGAACAAGGTCTTAGATCGGGGATTGAACAGGAAAGAGGCCATGGCGTATGTAATACCACAGGCGCGGTAAAATTCTAAGTTGGAAGTTGTACAATGGCCGAGCAGGTGCAATTGAACTTGAATTGGCAGACGAGTTTATGTACAATAAGAACCAAGGGTTACCTTTGGGTACTCCCAATGCCAGTTTCTAATAATTGTCGGCTCTCTCTTACGTTGCCAAACTCTACAGACGCGCAGCAACCCATCGTCGTAGCTCAGTCCCAGTTTCTGTCGCCTCGCCAACATAGAGGTGCGCATCATGACATTCATCATGCCCAACAATATAAGTAGTATTAGGAAAGACAGTCTAAGCCTTGTCAGCCAATCACTCTTGTGGGGACCAACCTTGAAAAACCCATCAAGATGTTACATACCTTGACTTTCTTGGCAAAGGCCTCAATGCCCGAAAGCAAAATCTCATCAGATCCAGCTAAAAGTAGGATCCGCTCCGTCTTCGCATCCGCCCACCACTCAGCAGGCGCCTTGGTCGGCTCACTCCAACTATCTCCCTCGCGACCATCCAGATAAGCGCCAGACCACATTTCCAATCCAGGAACGGTGCAAAGATCCTTGTTCGCATTTTCGGTCATGGATGCCCCGTCGGAGCTAAAGTCTACCCAGGGTGCAAAACAAAATACACCAGACAATGGTTTGTCCAGTGTGAGGGGTTCAATGTCCGGGTGCGGGTGCGATAAATGCAGCAGGGTTGCCATAGCTAGGTTCCCACCTGCTGAGTCTCCACCAACAACTACATCTGTTGGGGAGCGGCCTGCTTCGGTGAGGATGTAACGGAGAGCACCAACAGCTTGTCGGAGCTGAGTCGGGTATTTGCCGTATGGTGTTAAGGTGTATCGGAGAAAGAAGACGGCGATATCGTGGCCGTTGTCGTTGAGGACTTTGACAAGGTCAATGAAGAATTTCATGTGAGATGGCATGGCAGCCATAGCAAAGCCACCACCTGTTTGAGCACATTAATCGTATTAATATCCAATTTTCTGGGGCCATTGGGATAGAGAGCCCCCTTGTATATACTCGGCACATACCGTGGTAATAGACGAGGACTTTCTTGGCATTCTTGTTGCCAATCCAATAGCCATCCGCATCATGTGGTAGGGAGACAACATCTGGCTCTAATCCTTTTTCTCTCATGCTGGATTCATAGACTTCAGGCGTGGACAAATTAAGATACCTGTTCCAAGCAATGTATCAGCTCTGTCTCTGCATTGGGAGCTCCCTGAGATCTACTTTTGCTGACGAGGTGAAAATCGAAGGTCATTTCGAATCAGAGTCATAATAATATGATGTCTGAGCTTCTTTGGATAGCTTTTCCCTCGGAAAACGCCCAGGAGAGCTGCGAACAGCCCTCTTGCGAAGATAGTGGCCTTGATGAAAGGGATATCGGCCTTTTCCCAAAGGCCCAACTCGGGCGCATCGACTCGTTTGAGGGATGACATTGTGTATGGGTGCTTTTTGGGAGCAGAGAATGACAGGAGAAGAAGAAATGACGTTGACTTCTGGGGAGAGAAGAGTCCCGATTCCCCGCTTTCGTGAAGACCCGCCGATCTACCTTGGGTGGTTGGCCTCGGTACCTGGCTGCCGGTGGGGCCGCAGATGCCGCTAAGTGGCTGTAGTGAGGGGGTCAACCTCGTTGCACATCCTTGCTAGCAATTTTATGCATTATGACTATGCAAGAGCCTCTTTGCTCGTACGAGGATTAGGCAAGCTTAGGGATTCCAGGCGAAGTATCAAAACATAGTAACAAGTTTATCGTATCAAGCTACATAGTCAATCATCATGCATTACATTCCCATTCCATATATGCCCAGATTCTTTTCCCTTTTACAAATTGGCTCGGCTGGCAGAAGCTATTGACAATTAGAACTGGTAGTCCATTATTGGTTGGCCGCGACCTCACCGTCCAGTTCACAGAATGCCTTGTAAGTAGTGAAAACATCCTCGTCGCCCTCTCCGCTTCCAGAGTTGACAACCACACATTCGGCATCAGCTCCCACGAAAAAGACGTAGCCCTCTCGCACTTCCTCGGTCTTGTGACCAACTGTGATTGTGCCCTTACCGCGGGTGCAGATCAAGATACTAGGGCCAACAACTGGATCGAAGGTCGCCTTGGCACCTGTACGGTTCAAATCGGTCTTGAGTACGCTGAACTCCTCAATAGGAGGGTCATACAACAACGAGGAAGAGCCACTTGAATAAGCTGTGGCGTTCAGGACTGTGTACGGGTAGTCCACGGGGCGGAGCTTCTGCTCCTCAATGGGTGCGTATGAGTAGGTCAACATCTGAGTGAGGGTATCTACATCCTTGAACTTGGGGGTGAAACCAGCGCGCACGACGTTATCGGAGGAAGCCATACACTCAATGATGTCACCGGAGACGTAGGCGTGGATGTCGTCAGCCTTCAAGAACATGGCCTCGCCGGGCTCAAGCTTAATGAAGTTGAGGAAGAAAAACACCAAAAGACCAATGTCATTGGGGAACTGTCCGTTCAGTCGCTGAATGATAGCGGCGAGCTCGGCGGGATTGCTTGGATTGGTCTCAACTTCCTCGGATACGGTACCAAAAGTCTCCGACGAGCTCTCAGCGAGAGCCACCAATTCCTTTGAGGCAACCTCGATCTTCTCGGACGATGATTCCATCAGAGTGGTAAACACTGAGCGCAGCGCGTCTTTGTTGCGTTGTACAACTGTCTCATCCTCTGACTCCTCGTTGCCCTTCACTGTCTTCTCGAACTCCCTCGCGGCTTGTTCTCCGATCAGCTCACGGAGAGGCTTGATTGTTTGCAGGAAATGAACGATCTCAGCCAGTGGACGGAAACCGCAGAGTCCCTCGAACGGTGTGATGGCGATGGTCATCTCGGGCTTATGGTTATCATCTATGAGTCGACAGGTCTAATCAGTATCCTGTTTCATCCCAATCCGAGATTCCGTGGCATACCGGGATAATTCTTGGAGTCCCGAGCATGAAGTTGCTCAGCAAGCTTCTTGTTGGGGTGAGCCTGGATGCTCAGGGCTTTACCAATTGAAAGCACCTTGAAGAGGAAAGGAAGTCGAGAAGCATAGCGCTCGCTAATTTCGGATGAAAGCAGAGCCTGGTTATCTTGGACGAGATCGAGCAGTGTGCGCTGGGTTTCGACATCTTTTGAGGGCAGTGAAGGATGAGTACCCATCCAAAGCTATAGTGACATGTCAACCACTGCAGGAAATGACTGTAAGCGACAGACTGCTTTGATGATTACCTCCGCATACGGCTTTTCAGCCTCAATCTCAAAGCCCGGAGCTGCCGTTGTGGCCGCATACCGAGCTGCAGCGGACGTCTCGCCGACCTTGCCTATGACGGAGTTTAGTGCGGGGCATTCTTCAATAAAGGCTTATCTGAGCTCACCCCAGTCGTAACTGTTGACGCCTGCAAGATAAAATCAATTAGCACTGGCACTTCCTATTATTTATCAATACTTGTACATACCGCATTGTAAGCGAAGCAATGGAATCTGCATTGTGAAGTGTTTGTCGAGAAGAATGAGGGGAGGCTCCAGCGATTTTCTATTACGCAGAATAATCTCCACGCCAAGACTCTCGGTGAGCTGCCAAAGGGACTCGGCACCCACGGGGGTCTCCTCTTTTATTAATAAATAATTCAATGTGGACACAGTCGGGGACTTCCACCGGAATTATTGCTGCTTGTGGTAATATATTCAACAAAAAAACTAAACAATGGTACCTGGTCTCTTGCCCGCAAGCGTCACTACATTTTCCGTTTTAAGAAGCATGAGCCCCAACTTTTGACTATAAGCAGACCCTTTAGATACAGCGCACCCATATACTATGTACCTAGCACAATTTTCGAGCCAGATACCTGGGTAATATAGTATTGCAGACTTTTTAGCATATAAACAAAGATCTTCCAAAATTGCCTAATTTCGGCATCATTTGGATTGGTCGCAAACATTGTATGCTCAGTATTGGGGCCTGTGGCAGCTAATGATGCCTAAAATTCGTCCTCTCTTCAGTGCATGCCAGCCATTGATTCTTTTAGCCAATGCAATTTTTGAGTAAAACGGAGTGTCCTCATAACAATTCGCATTCTTTTCACACATGTAACATACCACACTATGTATGTCCAAGGCTCCATCGTGCCAAGCATAAGCGGCTGTCCGACCGCCTTTCTTATCGTTGGGAATCGCGACTCTCCCGGTCCCGAGCAGCTTCCCCGGTCACCCTACCTTACCAGTCACTTTGTTCCTCCGACTCTTCTTCTTAGCGGCCTGCGCACTCGGAATTTGAAAATTATCATTCTTTAAAAACCTAAATCACCATGTCCCGTAACCGACCCCGACCCAGAGACAACGGACTCGGCAACAATGAGGAGATGGAGCTGTGGACCAGGATATGTCAGGATATTCAAAAGTCTAAGGAGAAGTTCGACCAGCAAGCAATGCTTTCAGGACAAATACGAACATTGGCGGACAAAATAACCCGAGATGGTAATAGTGAGTTAGCAGCCTATCTTCATCCTGCGCATACCTATATGACTGCAATGTCGGTGAACTCTCCCCGCGTTGCGTCATTTGCGTGCCAGACAAGGGATATACCTGTAAGAAAAAAATACACAACACATACTAAAAGTAAGGCTCTCCAAACGAAGGACCGACGATGGCAGATCATGAGCAGCTCGATACATGGCTGCGTCAAAGCCAGAAACTTAGCGAGGAGGAACGTTCCATTATGATGGATGAACCGTGCGATGTGATAAAGAACCTCGAGCTTCTTACCGCGTTAAGGAAAGCTTCCGAGGCCGAAGCTCCTCAGAACCGATCCGGACTGCCAAAGTCCAGAAAGAAGAGATCTGATATGGAGAGCTCGGCAACTGACTCGCCGAGTGCTTCGGGGGTGGACAAATCCGGTCGATCAAAATCAAATGTGCCACGCAGCACCAGTGTATCAAGTGCTCAAGGTCGAAATGATGGAATTGCAGTTAAAGTAGAAGAGGGGTCTGAAGGGACCAAGGGAACTGTTGCGGAGCGCAGTGGGCTTCTAGTTGTGGGAGCTCAAGTTGTGTTCAAGCACAACAAGAATAAACAGGGAGTTGAAGGGGAAGGTATCCAATGCATAATCAAGAATATCTCAGGTGATGGCCACAAGAAACGGTATGTGTCTTTCTGGTTGTGCAATTGCTAGTTTATATCAGCTAACAGCTTTGTTTGCAGGTGGTATGATGTTCAGGACCCGGAACCTAATGAGAATGGCGAGCATGGAGCTGTGTTCAAAACCACGGCTTCATCCCTCATTCCGATCCCGCAGGTGAGCAGCTCTTTGCCATCGTTTCCCGCGGGCAAGCAGGTTTTGGCAAGGTATCCTGATACAACCACCTTTTACCGGGCCGAGGTTATGGGCTCGAAGAAAGACGTATATCGCCTCAAATTTGAAGGAGAGGAGGACGATAAAGAGATGGAGGTAGATCGGCTTTATGTTTTGGACATTCCAAGCAAGTAGGTTGGTCGATCGGCAGATGTCTATGATCTATGATGATGTGATACCCTTTAGCGAGGCGCTACTTTGGAGTTTAACAAGTTCCCCTGAGCTATGCGACATGGCTTGTCGTCATTCCTCATGGGTGTAAGCGATAAATACAGTATATCTTTTACTCTTATCATCCTGTAGTACATCTCTTGTAGGTTTGCGTCCCGGCCTCAGTAATATTAGTACCGAATTCGCATAAAATCCTCGCTGAAAACTACGTAGCCCACTGCATATGTACTTCAAGTTAAGGACAGAATCTTCACGTTCGTATGGTTTCTATCATTTCAAGTGTCCAGTCTACCAATTTGAACGCCGAAGTACTTCCTTACACTGCTCTCCTACTTCCTAGGTACCTCACCTATTTATCTTCGTACCTATAGGTACATGCTGCATAGTAGCTACTTGTTCTCCTCAACAAATTTTAATTATCTATAGTATTTGTGACATTACCTTACACGGCTCAACAAAAACCCGGACATCTGGATATGAACGAACCATTCTTTACAAGGAATTATAATTGTAGTCACTACGTTCGCTTTAGTAAAACTCGTTAATAATCTGCTTCCAAGGAAACCACCTACAGACTGATTGAGCATTAACACAGACCGAATAGTATTAACATAGCCAAAGAAGCATTGACATAGACCGAATAGTATTGACCAGGTCTCAAATGTATTGATACAGATTAAAAAGTATTGAAAAGCGCTTGCAAGGTGCTTGATAACTGGTTCAAAACTATTAATTTGATTTAAAGTTACTACCTATGCTATAAGTAAAAAAAAGCCATTTCACTACCTTCTCTCTACAAAATATAGATTTACCTAGGTATTACTTGGCTTCAATAAAGCCAAGTCGTCTGCTCGATGTGTACATTACCTAAATTGATGTTGGCTTAGCCTCCAGAGATGAATTATACTGGGAACACAGGCGCCGATACTGAAACAAAGTGGACATCTTTTATTTGAGTCCTAGATAAGGATTGGCTGTGCATCGCCAGGTTTCGCTCTGCTATACGAAATGCGACCAGCAGGTAGAAAAAACAAAGCCACCAATGCACCCCCACGGACCTCAGGATAATGATGGGTTCCAGCGCCAGGAGATGTCCAGCCCGCTCCTTGCCACCCCGACATACCCATTAGCTCAGCCGATGGGTCTATTTGAATTACACAATTGATTTCTCCATACGGATGCAGATGATATTGGCCCCGGTACACTTCTTGGCTATTCATATAGACAGCGGTGATGCTAAAGAAGCGAATATCTTCTGACGGCGAGCAGAGTCTGGATCGGCGATACTTGGGACCATCGACTTCATCCGTCGCGAGCCAGCCTTCGTTGTTTAAGATGCCTTGGCGAATCAAGGCGCAGAAATCCTCATAGAAAGGATTTCCGGCGCCATAGTTGGCGTTTAGTCTGTCCTCGAGTTCTTTACCGGGGGTTCTAGGCGAAAAATTAGCATTGAATTTGTTTGTCTTTAATCAGTTGTAATTATACAGTTCCTCGACCTCGGATAGAAATTGCCGGGCGCGCGCAATCAGCTTTTGCTTGTTGGGGTGATCATTAGGGGCCATATTGGTTTGCAGATTCTTGTGATCTTTGGGTTGTGGGGAATTCGAGGCGAATGTTTAGAGTTAATGCACGCAATGTAGCCCTGGAGGGAAAAGAGGGGTGTACATATGCGTATGAGGTGCATTGTTTCCCGAGGCCTTTGCTGAATCTATCCGGTACGTCTACGTATCCGGTCCCCGGCCAGAATGTGGGGGCAGCTGCGGAGTCCACTCCTGCTTGACCTGGTGGAAATGCATGTATTCAAGCTATAATGATCTACGACCTCCCTCTACTATGAAACAGAATGCTTGTTTCTTTTTCTGTTATTTGCTTTTTTTTTTTTTTTTTCTCCTTTTGGTCTTCTCCCTTTGGTCTTCTCTTCTCTTCTTTTCTTTCCTTCGTTTCTTTCTCTGTTTCAGACTCTGTCAATGCATCTTTTCTTTTCTTTTTTTTTTTTTTTTCAATCTCAGTCCTTTAGCCCCGCATGCAACCTAGATGATTAGAGCAAATTTCTGCAATCATGCTTCGAAGGTTCTATTGTTCTATGTCAAGACATGCTGGGTTTTACATTTAAGGCTGAACGAAGCCTTATAATTATATTTGGCGTGTGTTGATATCCTAATTACTATAAGTAGCAGTGATCGGATATTCTGCGGAACGGAGAACATGTAGGCGTTTACAGTCCGAGATAGTCTCATAAGCGATGGAAGCTGCTAGAGTAAGCACTGACAGCGGCTCCGGCTACGGCGGTACTTTGGAGCCAGCTGGACGCTTTGTCAACCCAATTTTGCCGGTTTTTCAAAATATTAGGATGGCCGCAATACATACGGTAATGTCTGGTAACACCCTCAAATGCTAGAATTTCACAAGTCCCGCAAGAATACTACCTGCCTTTGAGAAGAATTGATTTTCATGAATCATAGTATAATTGCTTTTCTTTTCGGAAAATTCAAAAGAAGCAAAAAATCTGATAAGATGGTAGATCATCATATTGGACTAGGAAATCTTTTTTTCCTAAGCGCCAGTAGATCTTAATTAGATTCCCATCTTAGAATTCTAGACGAGCGATTCTGAACATTTCCAAATTCACTATCTTGTCCTAAGTAACTCACCTTGGCGTTCGTTCAAATCACTCGGAAGCTCAATGTTATTTTGTCTGAATATAATATCTCAGGACAGCCCTGTTGAAAGAGTATACACACCCAGGCACCTGGCCACGCTGATATTGGTTAAATAAAAAACAGTATTGAAACGGCCTGGGCAGCTTCTAAGGTTACAAAAGGCAATTTTGGCGGTTTGCGCGGCGGTGAATGTGTAATGTATGAGAAAATATTATTATGCAGAGTGGCTCCAGCGTACCGCCGCAAGCTGGCTCCACTTTCCATGAGTCAGCCCCCTCATGCCGAGGGCCCCGAGATCCCGTATGAGTGGCGGTTGATTAACTGACGGCATTGACATTCTCAATTAACATACACCGGAAAAAAAAAAAAGGGCGCGCTTGAGTGAAAATACCCCTGAATGCTGAGAATTTCTCGTTTGGTATTGAATTCTGCGCTATAAAACCTCTCGCCAGGGAATCTACCACCTCTCCATCAATTTCTCCCCTCCAATCGCCGAAATGGCAAATCTACCGGCGCATGCCTCCCCCAAACTCGCTCCGCAGTCGAACCCTACCAGCAAGCCTGATGGGATACTAGGAGATGCCACTCAAGACATTGGCACTCCGACTGGGGAGCAAACACCAGCATTGCCAGACTCTCTGTTGTCGCCCGCATTCACCCCACCTTCGACACCAGGCGGCACATTAAACCTCGATCTTAACCCGACGAAAATCCTCCACAATAACCAAGCCGCAGACATTCCGCGCCCCGAAAAACCAGCGAAGACACCGAAGTTGCTCCAGAAGCTTCCGAAGGTTGAATGTATCGTCCGAGCACGGATTCCGACTACAAACGGCGCCGAGATGTTCCTGCACTTATACCTCAACGATCTCGATAATAAAGAGCACCTGGCCATTGTGTTTGGCAATAATATTCGCAGTCGAAGCCTGGATGAGGTGAAACCGGGCGAGACCGAGATGGACCGTATGATCCGTGGTGCATACGTGGGAAAGCTACACCCCGGAAGAGTAAGCAGCTGGTTTGATGATGAGAAGCAAGCAGAGGGGCAATCATCCACAAGCCAACACATCGAGCCACCGCTGGTGCGCATCCACTCGGAGTGTTATACTGGAGAAACCGCTTGGTCCGCTCGTTGCGATTGTGGTGAGCAACTCGATGAAGCTGCCCGATTGATGTCCTTCCCTGTTGATGACCTGTCACCCGACGCGCCACGAGAATTTCAATCGCTGAAATCCCAATCTGCGGGTGGTGTCATTGTCTATCTACGACAAGAAGGCCGAGGAATTGGACTCGGCGAGAAATTAAAGGCCTACAATTTACAGGATCTCGGATCCGATACTGTCGAGGCTAATCTCCTCCTACGGCACCCCGCGGATGCTCGCAGCTACGGTCTGGCAACTGCTATGCTGGAAGATTTGGGATGCGGAGCTGATGCTCACCCTGAAGGCATTCGCTTGCTCACCAATAACCCTGATAAAGTACGAGCTATTGAAGGACCCAATCGCGAAGTACTCGTTAAGGAGAGAGTCCCCATGGTTCCATTGGCCTGGCGCACTGCTGGGGAGCGAGGAATTAAAAGCTCAGAAATTGAAGGCTATTTGCAAACTAAGGTATGTTGGCGCTCTCAAACAGACCAAGATTGTCATTACGGATGCACGCTAACGCAGCTTACGGCGATAGATCTCAAAAATGGGTCACATGCTCCAATAATCAATAGCGGCACAGCTCGCTAGCCTCCGCTCACCATTGACTCTCTATGTATCTAATTTCTTTATTTTGTCCGGTAGACGGAAAGGGAGGGTAATGGCTTTCATGATTTGTTTATTGGGAACCACCATACTCTTGTACACGATCGACATGACCATATTCTCCTGAATTCTTGCATATCCCTTGTCGTTGACACACTTCTTGTACATGCTCGTTTCTCTCTGTGCCGTATTTGTTTTGGCCGAAGATTGGATTTTAGGTCTAGGTCTTGGGAGGATATGTTGCTTGCACAATCTTATATACCGTTATCTGTTTTGGGGATTGAATGGAGTTTCGGGATTTGATTTTAACGTTATTTTCATTCCCAGGTGGATCTCTGCCGCGTCTGTCATGGTACTATGTAGATCTGAGGTGCCATATTAAATTGACCGACTCTACAGAGTGCAGACAGAATACATGAATGAAGACTCAGCAATGATCAGCTTCAATAATAGATTATTAGTATCGATATTGCAGTTTTGCAGTGTCGGACGGGTCTGCCCGCGCCCGCGACCTCCGAACCCAAAACCTTCGTTACCGTGGTCTTGATCTCGCTCCCTCAATCGACCCACCCACCCCATGCCAGCAATGCCTACGCAGTGAAACTGACTCAAACGCCCCTTTTGAGTCCTTCTCATCACCGGCACCCTTCTGCTTCCTTTGAATGGCTTTGTCTCGCACTTAGCGCGTGTGTCAGGCCATGGCCAACAGCGCTCCGACCGACCCACCCGAATATGCAGCACCGTTGCCACTCGAGATGGCGATGAAAGGCTCGAATCCCACTCCCATCCCAAGGCCAGATGAATCCCCTGCGCCCTCGCGATCAACGTCACTCGGCCCGGACTCTATTGGGATGGAGAATGACATAGACACGCCCGTCACAACTGCTGGGCGCAAACGCAAATTGAATAGCACCTCCGTGCGAGGTGTCGCCCATCTTACCCCGGACCAATTGGCGAAAAAACGTGCCAATGATCGCCAAGCTCAACGTGCGATTCGCGAGCGCACAAAAACTCATATAGAAGCGCTGGAACAACAAGTCAGGGATCTGTCATCACAGAAGCCGGTCCTGGATCTCCAGGCTGCTTTGCAACATAATGAACGCATCAGGGCGGAGAACCAAGAGCTTCGGCAGGGCCTCAAAGCTGCGATGGATATAATCCAGCCTTTGTTGGCAAGGCCAGAAATACCAGGTAAGCTACAGCCGTGGCATACATTTCGCATGACCTTGACTGACCTCTTCAGATTTACCTCCTTTCCTATCCCAGACGAAACCGGTCCGACCTACATCGCATGAGTCTCCCATCCCCGATTCAGACCATTTGACCTCACACCCTCATTCCATGGCCACTGAAAAGGCCTACGCTGAATCCATTGGCAGCCTCGACACACCCTCTCCTACCCAATCTGCGCCAACTTTGGGAACTCGTCGCAATAGTAGTAATGGCGGTCATTCATCGTCATCGGTCAGATTGGCTCTCTGCCAAAGCGTTGCCCATGGGCTAGATTTTGGCATGGAAGAGCGCTTGGGCTTCAACTTCCTGTTAGATGGTCCACAAAATGTACCCAAAGTCGATCATGTCCGGCGCAGCAGCTCAGAAAACTTTCGCACCTCTCATCCCTCACCAACCTCCCCTTCATATTTGCAGCCATTGAATTGTTCATCCGAGCAAACACCAGCCGCATTCGCTACACCTATCAAAAATATCCCGCCGACCTGCCCGCTGGACAGTATTTTGCTAGACTTTCTTCACAACAGACAACACGAAGCTGCACAAGGAATCCCCCGACAAAAACTAGTTGGGCCTCCATACCCAAGTGTTTCTTCACTTCTGAACCCAGAAAAGAGTGTCAACTCCCATCCCGTGTCAAAGGTGTTCACCGACATCCTCCGCACATTCCCAGATATATCATCACTTCCAGAACAAGTTGCCACGTTATACACCATGTTCCTCCTAATGCGCTGGCAAATATACCCCACACAGGAAAACTACGAGCGAATGCCCGACTGGATTACACCACGTCCTACTCAACTGATCCAACCACACCCGGCATGGATGGATTATGTCCCTTGGCCACGTATGCGTGATCGGATAGTTACATCTCACCAAAACTACCCATTCGATAATTGGTTCATCCCATTCACCCGAGACATGTCTGTCAATTGGCCATACGATCCCACGGATTGTCTGTTATCCGTTGGCGATTCGGATGAATTGCTCATCAATCCCGTTTTTGAACGACATATGCGCAATATTAACAATTGGTCATTGGGTCCGACGTTTGCTGAGACGTATCCTGGTCTCGTTGACACTACCCAAATCAAACCGGAATTGAGCCACAGTAGCTCCACCCCTCGCTCATTAGGCTAGGTTCTTTTTTTCTTGGTTAATTTGGACTTAATGTATATCTTTGGCTTCTTTTGCCTTGTTCGCGAATTTGAGCGTTTCGAGTGATCGCAGGTGTTGGGGGTGTTGGTTCTTGTTTTGCCATTGCTTTATACGTTACTTATTGTTAGGTCTACATTTTAGCCCTTGCGAGGAATAAGTCTTCCTCTCTCCCTACCTCCCTTCCTTTTCTCCGGCAAATAGAGCTAAATCCCATTATCTCTTTTGTTGGCCCCTATTTAGGTTTCAGCTTGGATCATCCGAAATACCTTTGAGCATATCGTGAGATGTCTATATTCATATCCAAACCCAAGTCTATTACATCCTTTTGCTTGGGCGCAGAAAGTGATCTGCAATGTAGCAATCTTCCCTTGTAGGTTCTGAGGCAATAAAATATTATCATTCCTCCAGATGTCCCACTCTTGTCCAATGTAACTGATACAACTTTGAAATTGGGTTCTCTCAAACAACTTGAGAGGGGAAGCCGTCTTACATTCCAAATGCGTTCAGCTTAAGTGTTCACATGGACGATGCTCAGGATCAATTCAGTTGTTGATAGACCTTGTTTGGGATAATAAGCAAGTCTGCCACTGTGCAAGTGAATTCTAGCTCAATCTTCCAGATGCCTAGGAGTCCAGCGAGTACGGATACATATGTACCTTTTACACCAATAAAACCGACGTAGAAGTGGCCGCACGTCGTCGAAAGATTGGTTAAAGAATTTGAAGTAGCCTTCCAAATCTTCCTTTGTTATAATGTTCTCTGCATGTGCCTAAACCAACTTTAACTTCTTTGTCGTGCCAGCCACATCTTGCGCTAATGAATAAGAGGTCTCTATGTTCCCCTCATCAGGCTCACCGTGAGTGATAACGCTTTCTAGATCCATATATTCGCGCAACCTTTCAGCCACTTCCCAGTGCTTTTGTTAGGTTGCCTCATTTAATGGGCCTAGGAGGCGATAGTCCCCCGCCGCGGCAGCCCATTCAGGATGTATGATCCCATATTCTAAGAAAAGCTCAACCATCTTAAGATCGCCGCCCGTGACCGCCCTGTAAAACGCCTTACTGATAGTTTTTGGGGAATGCACCTTTAGGTCTGTTTCGAGTAAGAGTCGGACGACCTCGTAGCGCCCTTCGCCGATCATATCTCCAATGAGTGAAGCATATATGGCTTTCACATCAATCTCAGGTTTGAGCGAGAGCAGTAGCTTGAAAATTGTAAGATGGCAATTCACAGCTGCATCTGCGAATACCGAGAGGGAAAGCTGATCTGTTTCAATACGCTGAATATCATACAAAGCTCTAGAAGAAAGTAATAGCCGAACCATGTTTTCGTGGCCCTGGAGAGTGGCTATTGTTAACGGTGCGGCTTCATGCCGAGTCAGAGCCCGGTTATCTTTGCCAATTGATTCCCACCATAGTTCCGTTGTCGCTGATGTTGGGTCAGCCCCGTGCTCCAGCAATATGCGCACAAGTCCCTCGTGGCCATGTATGCCAGCGATGGGCATTGGACGCCAATCTTCATAGTAAGCGTTCCTTGGAGTAGCTCCAGCTTTCAGAGAATATTGCGCAGTTTGTTCTTGGCCATGTTTAGCAGCCCATTCGAGGGCAAATGCATGCGAATTTGGAATGTTTAGCCGGTAGAGAAAGGTATTCAGGAGATGTATAGTAGATTGCAGGTTTGGAGGAGTGCGTTGACGCTAAAATCATCGTACACAAATTCGGCTATCAATAAAATAAGTTCACGCGGCAAGTCCAACAGACTCATGTTGTAATAATTCCTGGAAATGATCTGCTCGGGATTTGAAAAGCCAATGACTGCTGAAGTTTACAGTTTGCGCTTTTCTAAAGACCAGTCATAGCGTCACAGAGTTTCCACTTTCTGTTCCTGTCGGTTTGGACGGAAAAGGGCAGTTCACCAATAACGCCGCGCCCATTTACTGCGTCTTTTGCTCGGAGCCAATTCCGTTCTATAAAAGAAAAAAGGCTATGAAAAGAAAGAAATGTACTGGTGGACGTGTGTGTTTTATAATGACTTGAAGGAGAGGAAGTCGTGTCAGTGGGGTGGGAAGAAAGGCGAGAGGTTTTAACGCCTCAGGCAAGTATAAAATCCTCGGCCATCCATCGCAGCAGAAGGTTTTTTGAACCACCGAATTGATGAAGCGCTGTAAAGAATATATACATATATGTATATTGAATTGCTCGTGATTTGTCAATCATTGACCAAGTTTGGTGTAATAGGCATACATTTCACTTTCACCCTCAGAAGCTCAGTAGTGTGATTAATCTAAGCCTGTCGACTCTTCTCATTCCAGAACGCAAGGCCAGCCTTCTGTCGCAGCGTTCCATACATAGAACTGCTGTCAAGGCACTCCCCTCCAAATTCCCTGGCAGTTTCCATGTTTTCGCGGGCAATCTCAAGAGCAGGAAGCTGGACACCTTGTTCCTGAGCCATCGCCATGGCGTGCTTGGCATCTTTGATGGCCAATGATACGCCAAAGCCAGGCTGTGAGTCCAGAGGTGGTGCGTACGCTCCAGTTGTCAACCTATAAAGCAATCAGATGTGCCTTCTTCGATTTTGAGATACAGTAGCATACCTCTTAGAATATCCACCAGCAACAGCACCGAAGGCCTCTCCAATCAGGTCTTCCATCGGGCCAGTTCCCAGCCCAGTCTTCTCAGCAAAGACTTGTGCCTCACCAACAGCTTCCATCATGTTTACAGTCACGATATTTCTAAGAGACAAAGAAATTGTTAGTTCTATCAGTTGAACGACCTGAGCAAATATCGCAACGACATACCCAGCGATCTTCAGCAAAGAAGATTTAGTCGCATCTTCACCGCACTCAATGACTTTGCGACCCATTACGTCTTGAATAAGTGGCTTCACGACATCAGTCGCACTCTTGGGTCCACCAATTGCGAACACAAGCTTCCCATCCACGGCGATGGGATTGCCACCGAAAACCGGCGCGGCGACATAAGACGCGCCTGGTCCTTTCAGCCGTGCGATCGCAGAGCTCACTGTATCGGGGTGAACAGTAGAGCAGTCAACAAAGATCTTGTCCTTAAGAGAGTGACCAGATTCCACGGCGGAGGACACAAGGCTTTGTAGAACAGAGTCATTGGCAACCTAGACAAGTTCTTAGCATCATTTGATGTAGTATAACATGAGACGCGACAGGATCGATGTATGAATACCATAGTAAAGATGACTCCACAACGCGAAACGAGCTTATCAAAGCTTGGCTCGGGGATACCGCCGAGAGTCTGTAGCGGCGCACCGCGCGACATGGTGCGGTTGGAATAGAGCAGGCTCAAAGCCTTTTTAGAGGCCAGGTGTCGCTGCAGGTTGCTAGCCATGGCGAGGCCCATAGAGCCGAGGCCATACTTTAAATTTGTCAATTCTCTTATTCTGATCACTTCGATGTCACGATTGGTGATTACTTACCCAGCCAATTTGAGTCATTTTGTTTTGCTGGTGTCGAATGTGATGTTCCAAGCGCGGTGACGGGGCCTTGCGGACGTCAATCCCTGCAGTAACGAGTTAAAAGTGGTGCGAAGAAAATATTAGGCACGCTGTCAATGTCGATTGCACGTTTGACTTCCGACTCGGTTCGGCCAGAGCTAAGTTATACCTATAGGGCGTTCCTAGGATTACAGTGATGTTTTGTGAATGTCTCTGGTGGGTCGTCTTTCGTTTCCCGAGGGAATCGGAGTCGGCCGATACAAGATAGGAGACGAAGGGGGAGACCACTTTTGGAACGTTTCTGACAACGGCAATCGGCCCGATCAGATTATTTTGTGGGGTAAAGAACACACGCCCGAACTTGGATATCCGATACATCCTTGGAATCTAGCAGAATTGTGGGTTGTTGAAACCTAGTGCTGAGGTCCTGACTCAAGCTATAATAAACATTTGAAGGGGCAAAACTTCCAAGGTTGGGAAACTCCACTCACGAGTCCAGATAAATACATGATGCGGGAAAGGAACTTGAATGGTTTAGCCCAATATTGAAGTTCAAATGTTCTATTGGTACTACAACTCTGAAATATCCACGGCTGAGGTCTAGTAATGCATTTCCGCAGGCTCAAGAGATTGGCTGGAATGATGTGGCTGCATGGAAGTCTCTGCTTGAGAAACCAAATCGGGCCTCCACTTTCCCACTTGGAATCACCCATTCCTGATGAACAGTGTCCCAGTGACTGATATCGCGTCTGCTTAACTTGAATGTCACTTTTTGCGACTGCCCCGGAGTGAGATGCACCTTTTCGAACCCTCGAAGTACTCTCTTGGCCACATATCCCTCCACGGACCCCTGAGGTAAGGTAAGATATAATTGGGGAACAGCAGAGCCTGCAACTTTACCAGTGTTCTTGATCGAAACGGAAAGCTCATACAAATCATCCCAGAGGTGAGGATTTCCACCGGGGACTGTCTTTGCGGTAGGTGGCGTGGCTGTTACTTGTCCATCGAATAATGAATGGATGTCAACATGCTTGCTCATGGAAAAGGTGGTGTAGGAAAGGCCGTATCCGAATTCGTACAGAACGCTCTGGTTGTAGTAGTCAAAATGGCCTATCAACTGTGAGTACATGGACATGTTCTCTTCGAAAACGAGAAGCTACTCACGGTAATCAATCAAGACTTCTTCGGTAAAGTTTGACTGCCAGGCTGTTGGGTCATGAGTGTTCATCAGGGTTGTAGAGTTCACTACCGGAGCAAATGAATAATCGGATTGTCTTTTCGCGATTGTGTAAGGCAGACGGCCTGAGGGGTTGACGTCACCCCAGAGGACATCTACAATACTGTTTCCAGCTTCCTCTCCAGGTAGATGAGCGGCCAAAATTGCTGTGACGTTAGGATTTTTTGCCCAAGGCATGACGTTTACTCCATTCGAGTGAGTGACGACGACTGTGTTAGGACAAATCTTTGCAATGCTTTCAACAACCTTGTCTCCGTCCCAGTCGAAATGTAAACTTTCACGATCTTCACTTTCTGTCTCCCAGCTCTTCAGAAAGACAAGACAAACTTCAGGGGGAGAAGGTTGCAGAGCGGCGAGACTGTGTGAAGAAGGTTAGAAACACATTAAGGTCTATTTGGTGTCATCTGGGCAACTTACTACGGACTGTCGGGCTCGTTGATTGCACTATTATTCAAGACGTACTGAACCAACGTCTTTTTCAAATCCACTTTCTGTTTGATAGCTTCTAACGGACTCACAAGATATGTGAAGAGGCCAGAGCCAGACCCTCCACCAGTGGGGAGCACACCATATTCGTACTTCCCAACTCCATTGAAGTAGAAATAAGACATTCCATTGGTCAAGTCACCTGCATCATTACCGAATACTCCAATGGAGCCGGGCTTATTCAAGGGTAGGGTGTTGTTCACATTTTTCAACAGGACAGTACCTGCTGCAGCGGCTGCCCTTATCGCATCACCGTGATCCTGTCGAACGTCAACATTGCCTTGAGAGCCATATGTGTAATTGAATTTGTATTCATTAGCTGTTTAATTGATTAGCAAAATAATACGACATTCAAGTTCTGGGAAAATACCACTTACGAGATGAGAACAAGAGCGCGTTCAGATCCTTCTCGCTTGGATCGATCGCAGGGAAGCCCTCGTCCTGTTTGAGGTGGTAGTATGGAGTCATAACACGACGACACATATCATCCAGTCGCTCAATTTCAACTGATCTATTTTTGACAGCTTGTTTGAGGTGCTGATGCCAGTAGACTGTGTAACCTTTGCTTATTCCGGGCATGTCCATATCTTCACCGGCATTAACAGCCGGCGAGCTGCTATGAGTTGCTCCCCAATCAGACATCACGTATCCCTGGAAGCCAAGTTCAGTCTTGAGAATTCCATTCAAAGTTTTGTCATTTTGGCAACCATATGTCTGATTAATTCGGTTGTAACTGCACATGATCTAATCGATGAGTTAGATCAGATATCTTCACGTTTTAGAAGTAAAGTCTCACCGATGCTACTCCAGCCTTGACTGCCTGTTGAAAGGGCCACAAATATAACTCATGCATGGTGCGATCATCGATATTGGAGGAGACACTTTCAATAGTAGTTCCATCGTCATTAGTTGTGGGTTGCCGTTGTGTCTCCTGCTCGTTTCCAATATAGTGTTTGGCACAGGCCTGAACACCAGCTCGTTGAATTCCATTGATTGATGAGGTGAAGAGATCGCCAGTCAAATAGGGATCAGGCGAGAACCCTTCCCAGTTCCTTCCACCTAGCCCAGAGCGACCCAGAGGCCCAGCTACCGGGCCAAGAAGGACATGGGATCCCTTCCCGCGAAATTCCTTCGCGAGCTGAAAGCCTTGTCTGAATGCAATATCCTTGTCCCATGTCGCTGCTATAGTTATTCCGGCTGGAAACACCGATGAAAATGTTCCTTGCTCGAGTGCTAGAGGCCCGTTTTGGATACACAATCCCGTGAAGTTGAGGCGATCAACTGGGGCGATGTTTCCAACACATGGACCTTCGGTTCCGGAGACGAGCAGTATCTTCTCGTCGAGGGTGAGTTGAGATACAAAGTCAGAGGCTTTAGCAAAGGCTTGGTCCCATTCCGCGCCTGTCGCGTTTGCTTTAGGCTGTTAGCTTGAGCTCTGTTTCCCAGCACTTGACTATTAGAGGCTTACTATATGGAATAAAATCATCGGTTCCAAGCACCACTGATGTAGATGATAGAAGCAGGAAGCCCAAGGCTCCCTTGACGGTTAATCTTAAACACGGCATTGATATTGCTGGGAAAGCCAAATCGGAAAATCGCTCATCCCAAGACGAATTTGGAAGACAAGATGTAGGTAGTATGTACGTGCCTAGGGGGGTATTTCCCTTGGTTTTATATCCTCTACCGGAATTGTAGTCGTCGCAATTTCCCGAAAATGACTTCTTCGAATTATTACCTAAACTTCTTTTTGAAGCGTAGTTTTCGGAATCAAACTTATTAGACCTGCCCTGCAGGTGAGACCCCCGCATTATGCATCATCCTCATCCAGCAAGGATGTGCGGGTCAATAAACCTGATCAAATCATTTGAATATTAGCCGAAGTTCAACCGGAATATCTTCATTTGACCATGTTGACGCTAGGGCCACTGAAGTCCTACGTAGACACACGCAACTGGGAAATAGAGTATAGATCGGCCAGGTGCTTACTTGGCGTGTTGTTCATTCAAACAATTTGAGCCAGCTTTGGTCGCAAGTATATGATCGTGAGTTATTTCTGGGGCTTTCAATTCAATGTTGGAGATTCACTCCGTCAAATGTCCGACCATTTTTTGAAGGGAACTTGAACCTTAGAATATGTAAACATGCTCTGTCCGGTACCTATAATGATTGAGATAGATTCAAAATGTCCCTCGGGAGACGTGCGTTCAAATTGTTGCGGCCTGCAAGACACATACTACTACCTATTGTGACTGTCAATGGGGTACCTATGTAGCACACTTGAACGTACATCATGATATAATACATAGATAGGTACTATGAGTATATGGACATTTTTATTTAGCAGTATGTACCCAGTAATGAGTATCAAGTATCAAGTACAACTATCATGCTCAGGCTGTTTAAATAATCTTGTTCGGGACTTCATTCCCTTAAACTGCCATGATGGCTCAATGAGTACTTGTTGCTGTCATTATCAAGTTGTACATTTATGAAATGATTGATCAAGAGGAGAGACGTTTCCTCTCCTTCGCTTAGACCCGTTCAAATGGGAGGCACCCCAGACACACAGTCCACTTTGACTGACAACCCTTGTCTTCCCTGCTGGCCGACCTACCCTATTAGGCTAATAGAGGCGCAACGATCTCCACTGATCGGCACCATTCCCAACCTACGCCACGATCGGGTAAACATCGGCCGTATTTAGGTCGCATCCTTTAACAAATTCCGTAAAGAAAAACAGTCGGAATGAACGGAGCTTCCGTATCAAAATGAGCTACCAGCCGTGACACCAGCTCACGCGGATACGGTGGGTGCAATTACAAGAAATTAATTCTTTTCCCAAATTTCGACGAGAGGATTCCTCACTTTAGTTTACTCTGGGCTTGAAAAGCTTGGCTACCTTCAATGAATGAAAGAAGTGTTTCTTAGGCACCAGTTACGTAGAAGGGCGCAGCAGAAAGCTCAAGAAAAGTTGGGAAAGTGTGCGATTCCGCGAAAAGGGTAGCTCCCGTTGTTCGTGCAGAAGATGCTTCTTGCGATCGTTCTGCAGGCCCTCAAGGTTCAGTACTTGTTTTCCATCTACCATGAAAGTGAAACCAGAATATTTGTGCACCACTGAGCTGAAAGCGATGCCCAGTGTTTGTTTTACTTGCCAATATACAGATGGTTCATCCGGCTCTTTTGTACGGACGTTGATTCGTTCATTATGCATGTCTAATGATTGTTCTAGTGGGGTTTTATAAAGATTGAAATGATATCAAAACAAATTACAGACTACGCCATGTGGTTCTACGATCTCATATCCTCATAGCGATCATGTTTGCCGACAGGGGCCGGAGTATGGCATCCGCAGGAAAGCGGATACTCATCCCTTCATGCCAATGACTTAGATTCGCTGCTTGCAAGACGATGTCAGACATATGAATCGAAGTTTTGAGAGAATGTTCTTGTTTCATATGACAAATCTGTCTATGACTCCTTATAACTGTGCTCAATACCCTAAAGGGGTGATCCTTGTGAACATTTTGACCCCCAATTTACGCATGATGGCTCGAGATCCTGAATCGACAGGCAAGCGCGCCACATCCTACATCAGCCAGAATATATGGCTCAGAGATTCTGGAATTCGCAAGTTAAATCTTGGAATATGTTTTATGTTTTCGACTGCAGCTTCATCGGGATATAACGGTGGCTTGATTAATGGCCTACTTGTGTTACCGTACTGTGAGGTCTTCGCATTGATCTATTTTCCATGTTCATTTTACTAATCAATGTATCGAAACATTGAAGTTGCTGATTTTACAAATGAACTCAGTCCTCAGGTACTGGGCCTCGTAGTCGCTGCTGCGGCTATTGGGGCATTTGTCTCTTTTGTACCAGCCTCTTATATTGCAGATGTATTCGGCCGGAAAACTTGTGTCGGAATTGGATCTGCACTTGTCATTATCTCAGCTGTTGTTCAATCTACCTTTCCAAATCAGGTGGTGTTCCTTTGTACAAGGGTCTTAACCGGTGTAGGTGTTGGGGTGGCATCCACCGCTGGGCCCTTGCTGGTTGCAGAAGTAGCTCATCCACAAATGCGACAATCAGCTACGGCACTATATAACGCTATATGGTGTGTAGGGTCTTCGCTATCTGCTCTTGTGACGCTTTTTAGTTTAAAGTTTGATAATAGCTGGTCTTGGAGATTGCCCTGCTTGTTGCAAATAATCTGCCCAGCTATTCAGCTCGTTGGTCTATTTTTCGTTCCCGAAAGCCCAAGATGGCTCGTTTCGAAGAATAGAAAAAAGGATGCTCTTGAGTTGCTGACAACGTATCATGCGAACGGAATAACTGGCGACTTGATAGTTCAGCATGAGTTCAATCAGATGTGCGAGGTAATCTCTCTGGAACAAAAGATGGATGAACAAGGCTGGAAAGGATTCTTTGCCTCTCGAGGTCACATTCATATTCTAACAATATGCGTTATGATTGGGTTCATGGAAGAGTGGGCCGGCAACGGTCAGCTACCTTTATTAGTACAAAATGGAGCCATGTTGACAAAAGACAGGAATTATTTCATATTATCTTGCACCCATCTTGGCATCGATTGGTATCAGCAATTCATTGCATCAGGCAGCAGTCAACCTGAGCGTTCAGGTATGGAATTTGTTTCTCTCTGCTGCAGGAGCATTTGCATCTGAGAAATATGGTCGACGAATTTTATGGCTCCTCTCGACCGCCTTGATGATTTTCGTTTTAGCCATGATCACAATTGCAACTGGGCTGTATGAAGAAAAGCGCATGACTTCGGCGGGAATCGCAGTCGTCCCTTTATTATTCCTTTTCTTTGCTGCATATGATATAGCATATGCTCCACTGTTCTTTTCCTACCCAGCCGAGATTCTCCCATTCAATCTTCGAGCAAAAGGAATGGCTGTCACACTTATTTCAGACTCTGTTGCCGGGTTCTCGAACCAATATGCTAACCCTGTGGCATTCTCGTATCTACGCTGGCGCTACTATTGTGTTTTTATGGGGTGCTTGACTTTTTTCCTGGTTGTGATATACTTTCTCTTCCCAGAGACAAAGGGAAGATCATTGGAGGAGGTTTCCAGAATTTTTAATGTTGAGAATGGCTCGGAGCAAATTGACGAGGACGGCAAGGAGGAAAATTCACGAACATAGTAACAGTTAACCTCAATATTCTCTAAGGATGTCGAAAACTTACTACGCGTAGGTGAGAAAGATTCATCTAAAAATCACAAGCACATCAAAGGTTCAATGTAATGTTCGCGAATTTCATCGCAATTTCATCATGCTACTACCCTCTCTTACATATGGTCTATGTACGAGCGATGGGCGTGGACCAGACTAGTACTAGTAGATATATAGGAGTTGATCCCACTCAATAATCGGAGGGCCGCCGGCGTGGTTCTACTAAGGTTTGTACAGTTAGTAGGTACTACTATCGATTAATTAGCTTCAAATGTTGGGGATGTCTTTATCTCTCACCTGTGATCTCATCACTAGCACCCAAGGTCGCCCCAACAGCCATCCAATTGATGTTTCCTTTCTAGTATATTCCAAGGTTCTGAACACTGACGCGATTAATAATATTCTGATATTGCGAGAACGAATGATAACTGGGGTTTCATTTCTTTAGATGAGTAGCTATAGCCTCCGGCGTACAAACTAAGCGTCCAACAGTTGAAGGACCAAATTGTTACATTTGGTTATAAAAGACATTGCTGCTTCTTGGGTATGCCAGGCATTGTTATATGCGATGCTCAATTCCAAACAGCCGCGAAATGTCCCAAGAAATAGACCGAATCCATTTCCCAGCTCCTCTCCAGCAACCCATGGCGAATAAAGCTCGATATTTCCATATCTTTCGGGCATTGTGTTGTCAATTATCCCCATGCTTGACATAGATACCGACGGCACCTTGTTGGGAGGTGGAACAGGTGGCGGCGCCCCATCACTACTAGGATAGGGTGGAGTACCTAGCGCCCAATATGCTGGGGCAAGGGATATATGCTCTGTATCGTCGCGGATATCAAGGTAATAACTCTTGACCTGTTCAACTGCCTTACGAAGCTCGTGAAGCTCATCCTTGGGACTTGGTCTCGGCTTCCCATGAGCAGGTATAGTTGAGTCTAGCACCAGACTCTTACCGGAAACTGAATGGTAAACAGAAACGGCATGTAATGAGGAGCTATATGGCTCGCAACAGTTTCCACGCTCATTTATCAGCGAGTAGTTTATGTATCGCACTCTTCGTTCTTCTGAGGTCTGTCTCTGAAGACCGAAAAGTACAACAGCAGCACTAGCATGATACACATGGGTCACACTAGCCCCCATCATTTTGCAGGCATTGAGCACTCGCTGAGTCTCATCGTGTGTCAGCGACAAAGCCATTCTCTGATGAGCGCCAGGTACAGTAGTTGAGTTGTCAAATGGCACGGTTGCTATATCAATGCTCTTCATGCACGCCTCTTTCTGCTGTCTTGTCTGTTCAAGTTTTCTCTCTTGTTCTGTGGTCAGGCGAGGAGATAATGAGGCTGCAACTCGCAATGGCGGGCTCAGATTTTGCCACTCATCACCAAAAGTGGGAATTTGAAATTCCCGTGGATGTTCGTAAGCCGTTGAAGTGTATTTCATGAGATTGTTCAGCAAGAGTAGAGCTCCGATCCCATCAACAATATCGTGATGCGAACGTAATACAAGGTCGAATGTCTTCTTGCTTTCGGATGACCTGTTGTCGTAAATCAAAAACAAAGTTGGAAGCCTAGGCACCGGAGGATCCGAATTGCACCATTCATCTCCAGTCTGGGTGGTAGGTATCGGTAGAACGGTTTCATCGAGCCACGCTTCTTGCTTGCCTTCACTTCTGGAAAGGGTTTCATAAATCTTCCGACATTTCGCTTTTCCTGGCTGGTACTCGACCCACGATGCAACCGTTGGATGATCATGTCGAATCCGCAGCCATGCCTGCCGAATAGCCGAAACCACACGCTGGGTTGTCGCCTTCATTGGCTCATCACTAGTGATTACGAAGGAGATATGGGCTGTCACTGCGAAAAATGTACGCCCAGTCCCTTCAAATACTCTAGCCAATGTCGTATAAAATTGTTCAACCTCGTCGATGTCACGCTCCCATCTGCCAGGTTTGGTAGGTGTCTGGGCATAGTTTTGAATCGAACCTGATGCCATGGTGTGTTATTGATGACAGAGAAAGAGACGGGTTATCAGACTATAGTAGGCTCAAACAACACATGAAATCAACACTGAAATTGTCTCGGTATTCAAGAAGCTGTCAGGACCCTGGGATAATAGGTGTTGGACTCAGAGTACGCAACTTGAAGGAAGGGGAGGGCGTGAGGGGCCTTAATATAGTTTGAATTTGAGGTGATTAGCTGATTTTTCTTGGCGGACTCTACCTTGAAAGCTTAAAGACAGTACTTTTCTGGACCATTTGAGGTCAAAGGATCAATTGAGGGCTGTGGTATACCCATGGACGGATTGAGGCGGAAGAGTCAAAAGATGGTCATGGCCTTTTTTGACACGGAGGGACTCGCGTCTCAAGAGGTGTGAAATGGGTTTAACCGAAGTTATCCCGGCAAATTAATTCGCCGCGAGATTGACAAGCCATAGCCCTGTGACAATCAAGTTTGAATGGAAAGCAAGGTAAGGCATCAGCACACCCAAATCTTCGCTGGCCGGGGGCGCCTTCAACTGCCTGAACAGGGATCTCGGCCCGCAGATCCACCTTGCTTCAAGTTTCATACTAAGCTACTAATAGTCGCATTGTTTGTATTCTGGCAGGCAGAAATGCTTCCAGGTGTATTTTCAGATCTCAGGTGCTCTATTGACTCTTTTTACATAGTTTCATCCCATGCTTGGATTCCAAGGTTGTTGCTGGATATTACCAAGACTTTGATGTGAAATTGACCTTATGATGCACATGTGGTTAGCATCGTAGGCAACATTTACGCGAACCGGTTTGGCTTACTAGTATTACCTAGTACTCTTATGTTAAATTCTACCTAGGTACTACTTTGGGGTTTCCAATGTTCGAACTAGGTCATCACCTGCCAGCGTAGGTACTGGCATTTCTTTTAATGTTGCTGGTGCACCACGGGAAATACCTATGTAGTAGAGTACTAGTAGTACGACTATCTATATCAATCTAGACAGGCATGTGGCCTTTCGGCATCATTTGGAATGAATATGATTGACCTTCCACATTCAAATGTTCAATGAGAACCTTGGAATATCTGGGCGACAGGTATCATCCGTCATGTACATCAGCAGATTCAAATGTTCCAAAATATCCCAGCCTTGACCTGCCCAGGGTTCCAGCTATCATACTAGTATACGCCCAGGCTCTGAGGTTCCTGCTCTTCATTCAACTTAAACTTCCATGGCTGCCAGTGAAATCAACCCGGACACGGGCCGGCGGGTGGCTTCAAGGTTCAACGTGGTACTGGAGCAGAGTTGGACATCTGGAGTTCAATCCAAAAATTTTATTATTACTACTAGTATAATTTGAACCAGTTGACTTGAATCGCGCTACAAATTTATGTCAGATTGTGGGACATGTACTACTGCGTAAACCCGCATTCACTTTGGCTCACTGAGTAGGTATGTAGTATGTCTAACATTTCTGCGACCTGAGACTCACATATAAACTTGAAGAAAACGACATTGCAACTGCAGTGGATTTGTGTACTCAAACTTGGCTTAGAGAATGCCATCCCGCTTCCACTGATATTAGTAGCCGAGATCGACCGCTCGATAATTTCGACCTAGTTTTTTCAACTATATCTCATCACTCTACTAGCACTACATATTTTACGTTCAATGGAACTTGTAATTCGGTCGGTAGAGGCAGCTTGTCACAACTGACAAGTATTCAGTCATCAAGGGTCTCAAAAGTTGCTAATTTAAGATATAAACGCTGCCGCACTACGTAATGGCTGATGTAATTACCGTTTTTGTAATGGAAGCCACTTGCCCAGACGATTTTGGTGTTTTGCGGGGAAGAATTGGAGTATGGTATTGTCACGTAAAATAACGGCGAGATGGCGCAGCAGCCAACTTCAATGTGTACCTCAACTCTACCATCCCAACACCTTCTCCTCACCTCCCCACCCCCAATTCCCTTCCCCTGGGAACCCCGTGCATAGAGATCTCCCTGAAGTGCATTGAAGCTACATTTAATCCCCATCATCATGGCGGATATGCCCATTGGTACCTGCGCCCTTAACCCCAAGGCGACCGTGTTGTCTCCCAGCTCCACCAAGCTAACACTCCGCAGTCCTCGACGGAGGAACCGGTTTCCTCAAGGTCGGCTATGCAGGCCAGGTATGTCGCACGATATGATTTAACAATTCGAGCTCTTATTGACTTGTATCCGCGCACCAGAACTTCCCAGAGCACCAATTTCCCTCCATAGTGGGGCGGCCCATCTTGCGAACGGAGGAGCAGGCTGGTGACATAGTCGTGAAGGATATCATGTGCGGAGAGGAAGCTGCCGCCGCTCGATCCATGCTTCAGATCAGCTACCCGGTACGTTCCCATCATACGAAGCCCCGATCTCGCCGTCTCTTACCCCGCCCCCTCGGTATCCCGCAGAAGGCAGCAAGGAAAGGCGTCTTTGCTAATATGGAGGGCCCCTGGGGGTCTGATTAGATGGAAAATGGTATTGTTAAGAAGTGGGATGACATGCAACATCTCTGGAACTACACCTTTTACGACAAGATGAACATCGACCCAACAGGCCGCAAGATTCTCCTGACCGAACCTCCTATGAACCCGCTGAAGAACCGTGAGCAGATGGCAGAAGTTATGCTGGAAGGATACAACTTTGGAGGTGTCTATGTGGCGATCCAGGCGGTGCTGGCACTGTATGCCCAGGGTCTGAGCAGTGGTGTGGTCGTGGACTCCGGTGATGGTGTGACCCACGTCATTCCCGTTTACGAGTCAACCGTGTTGAACCACCACATCCGCCGGCTGGATGTTGCTGGTCGCGACGTTACCCGTAACCTGATCGCCCTCCTCCTGCGCCGCGGATATGCGCTGAACCGAACTGCCGATTTCGAGACTGTTCGCCAGATCAAGGAGAAGCTGTGCTACGTTTCCTATGACCTCGAGCTTGACAAGAAGCTTTCGGAGGATACTACTGTTCTGGTCGAGTCTTACACCCTCCCCGATGGACGTGTCATCCGTGTAGGCAGCGAGCGATTCGAGGCCGCCGAGTGTCTCTTCCAGCCTCACTTGGTCGACGTTGATCAGCCCGGTATGGCCGAGTTACTCTTCAACACAATTCAAGGCACCGATGTCGACATCCGATCCAGTCTTTACAAGGCCATTGTTCTTAGCGGTGGTAGCAGCATGTACCCCGGTCTGCCCTCTCGATTGGAGAAGGAGCTGAAGCAACTGTGGCTCACTCGCGTCCTGGGCGGGAACCCAGAACGTCTTAACGTACGTCCCAGTTATATCTATTTTCCCGACGGCGAATTGGAGACTAAACATGTTACAGAAATTCAAGGTCCGCATCGAAGACCCCCCTCGACGGAGACACATGGTCTTCCTGGGTGGTGCCGTCCTTGCCAACCTGGTAAGCTATCCTTGAATTACAGCCTATCCTCATTTCATCTTAAGCTAACACAATATCTAGATTGCCGACAAGGATGACATGTGGGTATCCAAGCAGGAGTGGCAGGAACAAGGATCCCGCGCTCTCGCCAAACTCGGCCCACGATAAGCGATTGTATTTAGGCGGTTTTTCACCTCAATTATTATGTCCCGTGTTTTCCATTTTTGCTTCGCACACTTCCCGCATGATCTGCGAGCGGTTTCCTGTCCCCCTTCAAATTTCTCCTTTTCTTTCCCCTCCGGCTATCCACCTTTCCGATATCCTTCCCATCAATCTCGTTTCCGCGTCTCACTGCTTCCTCTTTATTGTGCCTAGACTGGTCTGGTGCGGGTGGATCTTGGGCTGTTGACAGAAAAGAAAGAAACCTTCCATCAATACAAATTGCAATAAATAACCTTGGAGGTTACCTATTAACATTAGGATTTATCATCAGTACTCCTACAACATTTACTCCCCCCCTATTGCAAGGCTCTTTCCAAAATTTCTAGAAGGGTGGAGGATTTCCGTGGAAACGAAGGTCTATCTCAAAGTTCTATAGCTACAACCTATTTGCGCGTTTGTTCCATTGATTTGTCCATTTCAACGTATAAAAGATACTCAGGGCCGAGAAGATGCATAAGACGAAACTCCCACCCATAAGAAAGAAGAAAACGTAGTGCTTATCGTTGATACACAGTGATAATTCCCCATAGGTACTGAGCTTATAAGTGCCGATCTCTAAGTTTCGTATGCATTCGGCGAAACACTCAATATGACTGCCAACGCGGCAATAATGAGTGCCCCTGCCACTAACCCCGTCAGTGCAACACTACCCCGGCTAGCCGGAAACTTCCCACGAACAACCCAATATTGGCTCTCAAAATAACGATGGAACCCAATGATTAAAATTAAAATAGCCACGCCGATAAACGTAGAGCCGAGTGGTTTCCCCACGCTGCGTAGTTTTGACATATCCTTGTCTGAACCAGAGGCTGCGAATATGTCAAGGAGGCTTGAGGGATTATGAGGTGGTTGTATTGCAGGATTGTTATTGGGGAAATCTGTGCTGTGCGCATCTGTGGTTGCTGTAGCTGTATTTAAACGAAACAGCTGGGTAACAGCTATACCAATGGAGGCAAAAGCCAAAGAGGTACGGATCCATGCTAGGAATGTTCGTTCTATGATTTGTTAGCGAGGTTATTCCCAGGAGTAAAGTTATCCTCATGCGACAGTCATACCTAAGGCAAGATGGTCTCGTGCAACACTCCCCTTGTTTTCAAGCTCTAGAGAGCCGAATCGGTCCACAAATCGTCCGACCCGGGATCGCTGGTGTTCGTCCACTGGTTCGGGCTGATTAGTCTGATTTAGTTGATTGGTGGCACGACCATCCCCGTCTCCATCCTTATATCCGCTGGAGTTCGGCGCCTCAGTGGCTTGGTAACCGCGCGATGAGCCAGCGCCGTTTATGGGGGTGATTTCAGTGAACGGCCTCTGAGATTGCTGAGCTTGCTGAGTTCGAGCATAGTTTCGGGAGGAAACACTTGAGTGGGACCGACTGCTGGCGATCGACGATGACAGACGGGACTCTGCATTTGTGGGGGAGCGTGACGAGGCTGTTTCGATATCTCTGGCTTCACTGGCGTTGTGAGAGCCTGTCGGAGTGGACGCCGATGGCTCAACTGTATTCATGATGGCGTGCTTGCGCCGTGACCAGTGCCTTGAAGCGTTTATCCAATCAGATGATAATAAAAGAATGATTTATGCAGCAGAGGGGCACCAGGAATGGACGATAACGTGTTGGGGGGGGCTCAGGGTCGGATATGAGATCGCGTTCGAGGCTGAAAATATCTTTATGGTGTTTACTCAAACAGTTTCACATTCCCAGATGTTTGAGGCTTTGACTTCTTGCTCATTCCTTCGCCGAGGGGTCCATCATGTGGTTGTCCCCTTTCGTCCCAAATGTGACCTCTGAACAGCTAAAAGAGAAAATGCGCGGGTGATCGCTGATTTCCGGGGAAGATCACATGCTCCACTGCGCTAACTTGATATGGCGTCATCTATACTACTTATGGCAGGCGGTAGCTATGCACTGTCCACCCCTGGCCTTAGGATCCTTATGTAAGGCATTATTATCTCCTTGGCATCGAGTGCCTCGATTATTCTTCAATCTTCACCTTTCCCTTTGTTTTCCAAACGATGGCGTCTCAGACACTACCGCCTCCAGCTGGAAAGGTGGACCTTTCCAAGAAGCTTTCAGAATTGCGGTCAACGAACCGCCGATCGCAGACCGCTTCATCTCGCGACCCAACGCCGACAACCCCTCCTTTGCCTTCTCCGCCAGATCTCTCCGCCCACCAATACACTCGCCCCGTTCGCCGCATCCTCTCTCCAAAAGACCATGATACATTCCTTACCTCCCCTACCTACAAGCTAGTCCTTGCATTTATATTCGGCCTGTCCGATTCAGTGAGGTGCCGTCCAATTCCCGAGCAGACCAATACCGATTCCGATGCCATCTCAAAGGTCCTCACGGTCGTGAGGCAACTCCGATTGCTCGTGGATAAGCACCCAGCTCTGGATCAGGGTGGGTCACGATTTGGAAATCCTGCATTCCGCACGTTGTTCGATGATGTTACAGTGCAGAGCACAAAATGGCACACCGACATCCTGGGAATGACCAATACAGCGGCAGTCGACGAGGCTTCAACATACCTCATTAATTCGCTGGGTTCCCGAGACCGACTAGATTATGGCTCTGGCCATGAGTTGAACTTCATGATGTGGCTACTGAGTCTTTATCAACTGGGTTTGTTACCTGCTACAGACTTCCCAGCCGTGGTATTCAAGGTTTACCTTGAGTACCTGCACCTCATGCGCGACATTCAATCCACATACTACTTAGAACCAGCGGGCTCTCATGGTGTCTGGGGTCTAGATGACTACCATTTCCTGCCATTCCTGTTTGGTGCTAGCCAGCTTGTGGATCACCCATATGTCACACCGCTTGGAATCCATAATACCGCCATGCTGGACGAAGAGGGAGATAAGTATCTCTACTTGGACCAGGTGCGATGGGTGGATAGCGTTAAGACGGTGAAGGGATTGCGTTGGCACAGTCCAATGCTGGATGATATTTCGGGCGCAAAGAACTGGTTCAAGGTGGAGAGTGGTATGAAGAAGATGTTTGTGAAAGAAGTGCTTGGCAAACTGCCTATTATGCAGCATTTCTTGTTCGGCAGTCTTTTACCTGCTGCAGAGGGCATGGGTGAGCTTTCAGAAGAGGATGGCGATGAAGGCCATGAATGCGATCATGGTCATTCTCATGATCATCCCCATGGGCATTCAACCACCGATTATTTCGGTGACTGTTGTGGTATCAAGGTCCCCAGCACGATTGCCGCGGGTGCGGAGATGCGTAAGCGTATGGGAGGAACTGGATTACGTCCGATCCCTTTTGATTAGGCAAAATTATCTGCGGCTTCAAATACCGACTGTCATCGTCTGACCATAATGTAATAAAAAAAAAAAGAAAAATAAAAAAGTAATGAATGAAAATTGACAATCAATTATCAGACCATTAGGGATCAAGCCAGACACTATATAAGACATCCTTGTCAATAGAACGCGGTCTAGTGATAAGCGAACCATTGGTTATGCAGTAGCAGACTGGAACAGCAAATATGTTCCACTCGGAAGATATAGGAGAATATAGGAAATACGAATACCATGGCCAAAACCTCCCCCGTTCCTTGACTCCCCATAAACTGTATTTCCTTATCGCAAACTATAAACTGCGACCGCCTGCACAATCCCGACAACGCAGCACCCAATCATCCACACCGCACCCTCTGATTGGCCCACCGCCCAAACTCCCAACCTCACATTTGCAAAGTCCCACCTCCTCACTGGCTTCAATAGCTCAACAACACCCCCAGCCGTTGACGGCTTTTCTTACCGAAAAGAGACAGAATTACCAAGTTGTATCGGGGTACCTAAAAAAAAAAAAAAAAAAAAAAACCATCAAGCCTTAATACAAAGTTGGGTCCAAGACACATCCGTTTGTCAGTCTGTTAGCCTTGAAACCCACTGCCCCCTTCCCCTCTTACTCCGCACAACGCAAATCCATCTCAAGCCCCCTCTCTTCGCAGACCCCACTCATGGCGCCGGATGAGTACTCCACTGGCGGGGGTGGCAAGTTGAAGCTGAAGGGGAGTAAAGTCAGTGATGGGCGGGTAGACAAGAAGAAAAAGAAGAGCAAGAAAAAGGAGACTGAGGCTGGTGCGGCTGAGAAACGGGAGGTGAATGAGGAATCTAAAGTACGGGATACGAAGAAGGATTTCGAGGGTGATCTTGAAGGGACGCCTGAAGGAGGAGAGGGCTCTGCAGGCAAGACGGAGACAGAGAAGAAGTATGAGGAGGTGCGAAGGAAGAGAGTATGTTCTTTCTTTTCTTTGGGCTATTTGGATATCATTGCTAATGTTCTATCTTAGTTGCATGAGCGTCTTCAGCGAGATGGAATCAAGACGCATAAGGAACGTGTGGAAGAACTCAATAAGTATCTGAGTCGGCTGAGTGAGCACCACGATATGTATGTTCTATTCTTAATCTTGTGTGATCTGGATTGCGGTACTGACTGGAATGTAGGCCGAAGATCGGACCGGGCTAAGACACCTTGTTTGCTGTTGCGGTTCTTTGTTTCTACAGTTTTACGCATGTATAATAAAATGATCAGACCAGAGGAATAAGATAAATTGGTATATCCAATAGAACAAAATGGTGAAAGCATAAATCAAGGCTAATTCAACAATACTAATGCCCATGCGGACCCCGTAGGATCTCTATGTAGCAGCCCCGAAAGAAAGAAAAAAAGGAAAAGGAAAAGGAAAAAGCAGCAGACAGACCAAAACCGTCATGCAGACAAATGCATAAGCCAAAATCCCCAATCCGAGGGGTATGGTTAAACAGAAACAGAACGCCATGTAGATGAGATCCCACCCAGAGACAAGGAAACTAAAAAGAAGAAAGGGACAAAGAAAAACGACGCAGAAGCGGTCCAGTCAGGCCGTGGCCATAACAAAGTCATTGACAAACACCCCCAGAACACAAGAGAAGAATCAAAAAGGATAGTCGAGAAACGAATTCAGCAGGAATGAAGGAAGCATAAACACCGGCGCTAAAGGTTGAACCGGCTGGATTGGCGACAATCACCGGGTTCCCCGTCTCCTCTCCTCATGCGGAGGTGTGCGAAGGTGGAAAAGATTAAAGGTGGAGAGTGGAGGATAGGGGGGAGGGAAAAGGAGTACAGGAAACACCCGGGTTGTGTTATCCTCATACACCCTTGACGACGACCGTTCGCTCGCTATTCAGCTTATCTGCGTTTCGGGCATGGGACTCCTTCTTGCAGTCTTCCAAACCGGTGCATGAGTGTGCTTCGAGCATGCGGTGCTTTGAGCAGAAATGGCCATGGCAGAAGCTGCAGTCACCAACAATTCGCTGAGCGGCCTCCTTGCACTCCTTGAAGTTGCATCGGGGCTTGCGGGGAGGCATGGTGGATGATTGCGATGAGGAAAGCGGTGGTTGAGACAATGAGGAGTTTGCTGGGGAGGCAAATGGGGCCCTGTGGGAAGGAGTCGGAAGGTGGAGAGTTCAATTCACTTCCACTTGTAAGTGACGTGTTCCAACTAGCGGACCGGGGTCGGTTTGAGATAAGCGCTGCGGTGGAGAGATAGGCGTTTCAAAGGCGCAGCGGCTAGAGAGAACGGGTGATGCTAAGATGCTGGTTTGGGTTCCCGATGAGAATGAATTCACTTTCAAAAATTCAGGCTGGCGAGCAGACTGGTCGAGTGGTAGGGAGGAGAAAGTTGTAGAAGGGAGAGAGTGAATTGGGGGGGAACGATAGGAGTCGGGTAGGGGAGGAGATGATGTAACGGGTCTGGTGGAAGATGATCGAAGGATGGTGGTATAAGGGGGATGAGAGAGAGAAAAGAAACGAACGTACCTTTGGGGCGGCCACGTATTATATAGAAGGAGTTCGGAACGGACGGGAGAAAAAGAAGGAAAGTCAAACAGTGTAGAGAAGTGGTCGGCTGAGTCAGTTTTGAGGCGTGGAGAGTGACGGAATCAGTCTGGAGGCGAGCGGGTCCGAGAAGGTTCGATAGGCTCCATTCTTGAATACGGTAAAGCCCCCATTTTGCGCTTGGCCGTACCCCGTAACCAGTCACTAACCCAACGGACTATTAAGACATTGGATCCCCTTTTTGCCGGTGCGCGGCGTGGCCTGTGGCGTACTCCTTTTAATTCTCTGCATTGGCACCACTGGGACTGTGACTGTGATGCTCCATTACTCTATTCACTCATCAAAGGATTAGACATTTCCCCAAGACTGTATAGTATTCAGGCATCGTTCCCCTAGGTACTCCATACGTACGCACTCGACTAGTATACATACTTGGGTATGATGGCCTACAGGTGGGTATCTATAGTACGTACTCCCCTATTAGCATGCTATGGGCATGGTACGACTGCACAGGACCATCCCCCTTTTTGCGCTTCCTGCGCCTTTCTCGCACGCGAGCCAAATGGTTGCCCTTCAAGGTTGATCGGGGGTCCAAATGATCGGAATGTGTCCGTGCGAGCATGTCCAGAGCGGTTAATACATCTCCAGTACTCCGTCATCTGGCACGTTAGCCCTTTCACACCGAGGAAGTTAAAGTAGCCCCAACCAACTCCACCGGGCCCGATTCCCCGTCACCGTCTCAAATCACTTCATCACTCTACATACTCCGTACTCGGCTCGACAATCCTCCACTCACCAGGCAAAATCTCCTCACCTGACCCCGACGCCATCACGTGGACCGATCCCGTTATCTGCTTCTCCTTTATTCACCTGAACCGGGAAGAATCTACTGTAAGTATGGCGCATTCGGGAATTAATAATCGCGGCTCCTGTGGCTGCTCAAAGTGGGATACCCACAATTCGGTTTGATTATTAAAACTAAATATGCAATTTTCTTCTAATAACCTGCAATCAGTTCGCGCTGGGATGTGACTTACCCGAGGAAATGCCCCCAAAGTTTAGTTCCACCATGGCTACACCGCACCACCCACTCGGCTACGCAGTGGCGAAAGAATGGGGTTCGTATGGCAAGGAAATAAGTATGGCTCGGAGCCACTGATGTAGGAAAACTTGCTGGGTGGAACTCACTAGACCGGTCTTAGCTATACGGGGGCCTACTGATGGGTAGCAGGAGATGCAATGCAAGAGCTATGGCCCGCAATGAAGTGTTCAGGTCAAATTGGATCAGTCTCCTTGGTCCATGCGCCTGAAATGAGGCACCATGATCTGCGGGGAGCTAGTGCTAGTATGTACATCTTCCGGGAACTAGAATCGACCACGTAGTGAAAAAGAGAGAGCCATTCCTCTCTGCGATGAACTAGTGCATGCTGGATCCTAGTCGATCAATCTGCTGCCCATATGTATCCCCCCAACCGAAACTTAATTCGCCTTGAATTTGAAGGAGCCCTTGCCTTGACTTTGTATTACCCAGATTTTACCTACCTAACGTACCTGGGTACTCCATCCATGTACACCGCGTACTTGCCTGTGATAGATCACAGGTCCTAGACATCGTCCTTTCTTTGTGGTGTCTCTTTTTTGGGCCCTGTGCATACTGCATAGCTCCACCCTCTGCAGAGGCCGGCCCGTTGAAACTTGCGGGTCATCCGGAATCCGCCTTGTCCGTCTACGTGTCTAGGACCCATTTTAAATGCATTGGCATGGCCCTTGAAAGGGCAAATATTTCATGACGAAAAAAAAAAATGAGTTTATGAACTTTGATCAAAGAATGTCCCCTAAGGGGGAATCAAAGGGGATAAAAAAAATACATAAGACAAGAAAAAATGAAAACGCCCATGAACCCTGCGTACCTGGGCGCCTTTGTATGCGCCGGAAACCCCGATGCCCCAGCCAAATGAATAAACAGCTAGAAAGGAAAAAAAGAAGAAGAGCTTTTCGACCTCCAATGGCTTATGCTCCAAGCTGGTTCTCTTTGCTGGCATCTGGTTCTAAATAGTCTTCGCGTTCAGCGGCTTCGTATTCGCGAATGAGATCCATGACGACTGCACGGGCTTCGTCAAATTCACCCAGACCATCGGCGAATGGGGCTTCCTTCTCGTATTGCTGGATGAAAGCATTACGCTTGCGGAGAGGGTCATATTGCTGGACAATGCGCTTGAAGAGAGTGGCCACAGAGGTATGGTTTGCTAACATCAGACCGCTGACACGATTTGTATGTTGCAAGTATGGCGATTTCTTGGTGAGAGCGACCTGAATACTGGCAGGGCCCCAGGGGATAAATGAAGCTAGTCGGCGTTCGCGAATACGTAGAAGAGACTTGTGGACGTCTGTAGGGTCGGCCTCTCCCTGAATAATGTTGAGAATGCTCATGTAGCAACTTGATTTGCTTGGGTTGATCGAGACCATGCGGTTCTTGGGTTGAAGAAGGCGACGCATCACATCCAGAACGGTCGTCTTGCGGACGGTTTTAGCTTGCTCAATGTTATCACCGGTAAACGGTGTGTACGAGGTGACAAGGAAGTGTGTGCGTGGTGTTGGGATCAAGGAAGCAATGATTCCTGCTAAATCATTGTGCATGTAACCTGGGTATCGCAGTGTAGTGGTAGAGGCCGACATAACCGTGGAAACCTGCCCAGTCAGCTCGAGACTCGCACTAAATCATGCTGAGGTTGGATAAGCTTACAAGTTGATTAGTCTGGTCATAATTGGGTTTTTGCACGTGGAGACGATCCGCAACAATGCTTGCCAGAGCAAGGTTATCCAATACAACCTATCAAAGTATTAACATGGCTGGATTGCACATAAAAAGGATACCATACTTACCACAGAGTCGGCATCTTGAGTCAATCGGCGTAGTGTGAGCAAACTGTTGTAAGGATTGACGACGACATCGTTGGAATCGGAGAATACGGAGTAGGTCTGGATCAGCTTCTTTGGGAAACGATCGTTCATGCGCTCTAGCAGAAAACTGCCAAGACCTGAGCCTGTACCTCCTGCGATGGAGTGTAACAACATGAATCCCTGTCATAAACTATCAGTCAGGCCACCCCAAGGTGTACAAACAATTGGGAAACGATACTCACCTCTAATGAGTCACTTCCGTCGGCTTCTCGATCAATCATATCAAAAATCTCTTCTTGAACACCCTCGCCCGCTGCGTAACCAGCACCCCAGTTGTTACCAGCTCCAACACCATTTTCTCCGATGAAGAAGTTCTCCGGGTTATAGATATTTTTGTAAGGGCCTGATTGGATACCGTGAAGAACCTATTCGCAAATCAGTGAAAATTCCATGAACCGTGTAAACGCCTAGTATTTGTTAAAGACGAGGGGAGGAATCATACTCGAGGCTCTAAATCGAGAAGAATAGCTCGGGGGATGTATCGTGTATCGTCACTCTATCGGGCCTCTGTTAGCTTTAATGTACGACGTGAATTGAAATAAAGGGCCCAATCAAATAATCTGATGAGCCACACTTCAGGGGCATACCTGATAGAAGAAGACATCCTTGCGGTCGCCGCCTTCCGTCGCAAATTCCTCCAAGTTACCATCCTGACTGATTCCGTGCTCCAGGCACAGCTGCTGCCAGAATTGGCTACCGACTGTATATAAGATCAGCAAAGCTCAGTCTAGGCTAAATTGCTCTCTCATATCTGTGTAGCCGGTCGTATCGTCTCGTCGATAGATATAGTGGTGGGGGAGGTTGGCTAGCTAAAAGCTGCGGAGAGGCACATACCGTTGTTGCCGCACTGGCCGGCTTGGATCGTGATGATTTCCCTAAATTCCACTCATAATCAGTATTATGTCTCGCTCCGGTAGCTTGTCAAGCAGTATCGAAGCTCATACCTGGGCATTGTGGTCCAATGGTGCCGTTGGGAGAAAGTTGGTTCACGCGTTGTACCGCGTTGTTGCGGGGAACTTTTTGAGACCCGAGCTGCCGCCTTAGGCATCAAATCGAGTCGGACATCAACATCACTATCTTCTAGTTCTTTTGTGATGTTTCTGAATTATAATTGCATTGTTTATTTTGGTTCATGGGCTAACAACTCTATTTTTTCTTATGTAAATACAATGATTATATATCCAATCCTGACATCAGTTATGTTTTACTGCTCTGAAACAGAGAACAAAGGCGGCATCAAAAGCCAGCCCTGCACATCGTCACTAGCGTTCCTACTCCTGCAACGACACCATCCACAATTCTTACTCGGTGACCCTCAACCTCTCCATAAAACTGTATACAGCCTTCTCGCACGGCTTCTTCCATGCCTGCCATGCCTGCACATCCCATGCAAATAGCGCCCACGGGAATCGGCGATTCTTGAAGCAATCTTTGTGTAGCATCAATAATGCGTCGCTTCACTTCTTTAACATCGGTTGTATGAAGCTGTACAGCAGTCAATCCAGTCGTTCCAACTCCAGCGAAACGAGACGAGTTTTGAGTAGTGCCGAGCATACTAGTGACTGCTTTGCTCAGCTCATCTTTCCAAGCACTGCCAGTAGTCACAATCCCAAAAGCTTCCTTGACCTGACTCTTTTCCAAACTTCCCGTTGTCACGAAATCGAATGCGCTAATCACTGAAAGAGATGCAGTGACGCTAGCTTCGAAGATGCCGGTCACGTATTTCCTGCGTATGGAAGGATTGGTCTTCTCTAATTCTCGGATTTTTTGTCGCAGGACACCCACCAGTGGGTGGGCCGAATAGCACGCCACCAGAAAAGCATCGAATTGCGAAATCCGGTCTAAGACTGACCAGCAATTTAGCGCTGACTGGGCGGACTCTTCGCCAGAGTTAATACTCGCGATGGGATCGTATGTCTTCCCATTCACCGTGACGGGTTCATTCGGCGCCGTGAAGTATTCGAATTGGACATCGGAGTAGTTAAGTTGGCTTAGTATCGGCTTGAGACCATCGGTCATATGTGTGGAGGTATTGGGGTTGATGACCAAAACCCGGATGGGGTGTTCGGCACTATATGTGGGCGCCGCCATCATGATTGTTGGGTTGGAAGGGTGACACGCGCGTAATCGAATAAAGTTGCTTGGTGATGAGGTGATCTACTTGTTATAACAGCGAATTAATTAAAATAAGCTCGCTTTGAACCTGCGGTCGGGTCCGGCTAAAAAGGCATTGCGCGATGGCTGCCGCCGTTATCGACAATCGGCTCACTCCGCAACCCCTCCCCCGCTCTGAACCACTTCTCCGATTCCCAACCTGCATATACTACACAACAGCCACCCCTGCGAACGAAAATGCCTCTTGTTGCTCAGAATCCCCTGCCCCGCGTAATCCTCGGTCTTATGACCTTTGGACCTTCGCCGGAAAAGGGTGCTAGAATCACATCGCTGGATGAATACAAGAAGTGTCTGGATTATATACAACAACAGGGATTCAACGAGATTGACACGGCTCGAATTTACATCGGCGGTGAGCAAGAAGCATTTACAGCACAGGCAGGTTGGAAAGAGCGCGGTTTATCTGTTGCTACCAAATGGTATCCCAAAGAGCCTGGCTTCCACAAGCCTGCTGTTCTGCGTGAGAACTTGGAGAAATCTCTCAAGGAGTTGAATACGGACCAGGTTGATATTTTTTACCTTCATGCAGCCGATCGATCGGTTCCATTCTCGGAGACTTTGGAGGAAGTCAATAAGTTGCACAAAGAAGGAAAGTTTGTTAATTTGGGTCTGAGTAACTACACGGCCTTTGAAGTAGCCGAGATCGTTACGCTTTGTGCTGAGAGGGGATGGGTTCGTCCCACCATCTTCCAGGCCATGTACAATGCCATCAGTATGTGAGAAACATGGATCTGAGGATGCAAAGTGCGCAACAAGCTAACCATTTATCTCAACAACAGCTCGCAATATCGAGGTCGAGCTGATACACGCCTGTCGCCGTTATGGTCTAGACATTGTTATTTACAACCCACTTGCTGGTGGTCTTCTCTCCGGCAAATACAAAACACAAGACATCCCTGAAGAAGGTCGTTTCAGTGCAAAGAACCCCTCGGCAACTCTTTCCCGCAATCGCTACTTCAGGGATGCAAACTTTGAAGCTCTCAGTATCATCGAGCCTGTTGTTGAAAAGCATGGATTGACACTGGTTGAAACTGCTCTTCGTTGGCTTCATCATCACTCAGCCCTGAAGGTTGGTAATGGTGGCCGTGATGGTATCATTCTCGGCGTCAGCAGCTTCTCTCAGTTGGAAACGAATCTACAAGATGTGCAGAAGGGACCTCTTCCTGAGGATGTCGTCGAGGCGCTCGAGAAGGCGTGGTTGGTTGCTAAGCCATACTCTCCACCCTACTGGCACTTGGAATTAAAGTACACCTACAACACTCAAGAGGCTCTTTTCAAGCCTAGGGCTTAGATGGAGGCTCTGTAGATAAATGAATAGTTGTTGGACGGCTGGTGCTTTCCAAGCAAGTTCAAACCTTGGAAATTGTCTGAACAACATTTGAAAACCTCCAACTTGAATTGATAGTAGGTAGGATGACTACCTAAGTCATTCAAATGTCCACAACATAGTATCAGTGTCACAGTGTTCCCTCTAGGCATATTCTAAGGTTTGATTTATGTTAATTCTCAATTGCAATTCGTTATCGAAATGAACATATATTTTCCCAACTGATGGGCAGGTACCTACTAGAACATAGGTAGTATCCCCATGCCCATGAGCACTCTCAAATTGGAACACTGAATCCATCACATACTACCTATATACCGTACCCTAGGTAGATATCTTATCCTCGGGTTTCAATATGCCTTGTGGCCGTTCCAAGGTTGAAGGCTGGAATGCGCCTAGTGAACAAGGTACATGCCAGTTGTCCATGTGCCCGCCAAGAACACCCACTCCGGGCTGAAGTCGATCATGCATCGATGCTTGCCAGGCTTCCAAGATTAGGACCCAGTATAGGACCCAGTAACGAGTCAGGCTGGGACGACGGGTCGAGTCAGGTGGTGCTATTTTAGTCACTTGGCGATGACACCTGAGACTCACGCTAGACTGAATTCGGTCTAGTGTGGCTCGGGGGCCAGATGACATAAGCCAATTTCCTAAAGCGGCCTAGGGCCATCGAGGGCATGATGACGAAGGCGTCCATTCCCCGGGGTCATAATTGCACTTCTCCAGTTCTTTAATTTGGATTAAATTGCCCGTCTGTTCAGCTTGTGTTGCACAACTTTGTCGGTCTTTTCCTTTCCGAACGCATCTCGCTTTGGAGCCCCTCGATGCAGTCACAACCCCCTGTACCCTGCTTCTTCAATATACGTGGCCGCACTTGCATTCACCTTACGGTCGCATGCGAATCCGTTTGTTCGATATCTTTACAAGCCCAACGGTCAATTTGAGTTTGGAATTATCCACTTCACAAACACAGTTCAAATCAGCACGCGTTCTTGAATGGGTTGAATATCCCTGGCGCGTTTAGGTCCTTATCTGTTATCTTGGCCAAGCAAGGGTGGAACCAGGTGATCTACGATTCTTTCTGAGTGACCACACGATTGAGACAATCTTACGTCGAAAATCAGACCGACGCAATTGTGGCTTCGGGAAGCATCGAGCTTGAAGAGTCACGGGTGAACTCTGCCCCGGACCCGGGTCGTGATTCTCAGGATTCAGAAAACGACATGGCGACAAGTCGTCCCCCATTGCACCGCCCAACGGATGGCCGCTCGCAACAACCGTTACTCAAAGATGATCGACATGGCCGTCTTTCGAGATCTAGTTTCGACGATGGTGATGCAGAGGGTCGGCCCATGTTGCACCACACCCGTCGGCCCACCATCCGGAGTAAAAGCCCGGAGTACGACGCCGCCCAAGCAACCCGCAAGAAGTACATGATTGCCCTAGGATTTCTGCTACTCAGTTTGGCTAGCTTTGTGGTTCAAACAGAGACCGCTGTGTATATTCAACACGAGCTAGGCTGGGATAAGCCGTATTGCATGCTGTAAGTCTGGCCTCATGCCCAAAATCGGAGACTACCGATCTCGCGGATTTCCCATGCTATAATCCTATTTATTCCCCGGAGTCGTAATCGCTTATCATGTTTGATCCCATATGCAGCTATATCACACACGGATCCTGGATATTACTATGGCCTTTCCAACTCCTTATTCTTCGAATCCAAAAGCGCAAACTATCTTGGGAAGCGTTTTGGCGGCGTCATGTCTCTCTCCTTCGAAGTACCGCCCAGATGGTGCGAACGCAGGACGTTCATCTCTCTTCCCGCGACGCCCATCGTTCACCGATCCCATACATGTTAAGGACGACTGCATTCGTAACAAGTGCTTTGACAATCGCTGGTGGTTCGTGGTACGTGGCTGTCAATTTGACGACGGCTAGCGACTTGACGGCGATCTATAATTGCTCCGCCTTCTTCGCATATGCCTTTTCGATCCCTCTCCTTAACGAGAAACTGCGATTCGACAAGGTCTTTGCTGTTGGCGTGGCAATCATCGGTGTTCTTGTCGTCGCATACGGTGATCGACCAGACAAGAAGGTGTCCAAGGGTGGAACAGCCAAAGAAGATGGTGAAGCTCAAAGCCGCCTGATTGGTAATGTCGTCATTGGCGTTGGTAGTATTCTATACGGTCTCTACGAGGTCCTATACAAGCGATTTGCTTGCCCTCCGGAGGGCACGAGTCCTGGCCGGGGCACAATATTTGCCAACACTTTTGGCAGTCTGATAGGTGCATTTACCCTTTTAGTCCTATGGATTCCGATTCCCATTCTGCACTATCTGGGCTGGGAGGAGTTCCGCTTTCCTACTGGCGAGGCAGGCTGGATGCTCCTCGTCTCCATTTGCTCCAACGCGAGTAAGTTTATGCTCCTTCTCTCATGTTGAACATGATGCTAACTATAGCATAGCATTCTCTGGATCATTCTTAGTTCTCATCTCCCTTACATCGCCCGTTTTATCGTCAGTTGCTGCGCTACTGACCATTTTCCTCGTTGCCATTGTCGATTGGCTACGTACAGGAATACCTCTTTCTTTCGCAGCCATCATCGGAGGTATCCTAATCATGCTTGCGTTCTTCCTTTTGAGCTGGAGCACATATCGCGAACTCCAGGAGGAACGGAGAAAGCATCTCGAGAACGATCAAGTTGAGTCCGAAAGTGATGAATAGACGACCGAGCCTTTATGATACACCATATCGTGCCTTTTTTTCTCGATATTGATTGATTCTTTTGTAGCGATTTGTCAGTTCTGTTATCATATCTTGTACAGTTATAGTCTTACTAAAGACCTCTCCAAACATTCGGATGTAAGCGAATGCATGCTTTGGGCGCACGGGCGCATTTTGTCCACGATATCAATTTCCCCGCACTCTCGCATTGCATTTTCCCAGCGGAGTCTAGTCCGCCAAACTGCAAATCGCCTTTCACCTTCTCGTTTGCATGTCTGAAAAGTGGGTTCGTGTTATCATTTCAGTAGTTCGATCCGCTTTGAAACCCGGGTTTGAGTCGATACGAACCCTGTTTTCGCTCTCGTCCTTTTTTATCAATCTGGCTCTCACAGCTTTTCTTCAAGTTTTATATTACACTGCAGTCGCATATAGGAGACTGCCCAGGTGGTCACGATAGAAATTGCATTATTTCATTTGCTCGACACTTTTCTTTCAGCATTAGAATATGGTGCTAACACAGGCGCACCCTTTTGACCCGTTGTCGGCAACAGAAATCTCGAACGTAGGTCATTGCGATCATAATAGATGTCAGTAGGTATTAGCAAGATACTCATGACTATAGACCATTCACTGTGTCAAAAATGCATTTCCGAATGATAATTTGGCATTCTGCATGGTGACTCTCCTCGAGCCTCCCAAGGCTGAGATGATTGCATTTCTAGAAGCAGAACATACAGGGAAACACGAGAATGCTCACCCTCAACGAAATGTATTAATTCACGTTAATTTAAATGGCCATCAAGATCTTCGTGAGACACATTTGAACATTAATTCTCTGAAGATAACCTATGAACATTCGCTTCAAGGACGTCATTCCTATCAGGACAACACAGAGATGAAGGCTATAGAAAGGGCTTGCCTCACAGCCCCCGAAGTTAAAGAGGCGATTAATTGAAGCTATTGGAATTACCTCAAAATGCGATTGTGAATGTTGAGTGCTGGACTTATGGGACTGATAGGATGAATTGCCATATCCGAGAGGATAATCATGGTATGTCGATGCAAGCGATTATCAAACCAACCCTATTCGATGGACCTGTCGCTAATTTGCAACTGAACAGTGCTATCTATATATGAGCCTCAGTAGCCATCGCGATTCCAATCATTATGCCTACCCTTTAGATATCTGCGTGGATATGTTGGGGGATCTACGGTTCGAGAGAGTCTTATCTCTTCCATTAGGCGAGAATGATCGCATGGGCCTGACTAGGGACTCGGAGGTTGGAGTCAAGCCCTTCGACCGAAACAAGATACACAGCTCAAGTGAATACCATCCTGATCTTGTTCCAGAGCGGCGGACTACGACCAAGCTTTTTATCAGGTTGTTCAACCTAATGGTCCTTCATTTTAAACGGAAGGAAATTTAGTAACCTGGGAGAAATGGAGATTCAGGGTTGGGTTCAATTTTGTAAAACTTCTCAAAGCTTGACTTCTCTTTGAACTAGCATTAAACTTTACCTAGCGCGAGCACTTGAGGGTTTGACACTACATGATATCACATACGACAATCGAAGTGTAATCTATCGCCTGGCACTGTCTGAAATCTTTGTGCCTTATGTAGATAGTCGTTGCTCCGGGCGTAATGGCGCCCTACCATCAACATCTCTCCAGCCTCCGAATCGACCCATCCATAGATAGACATCAAAACTCTATGGTAGTGGAATAATCTCACCCGATGCCTATAGATGATCCACTGTCCATAACCATTTCGGAATCGGGTATACAACAACCCAGTCAATTGTCGACTGAGACTCCACTCGACCTCGACATTAGCAAGGGTCGTGTATTCAAAAGAGTGAACGAGGAAGTCCGTAACCCGGTCACCGGCGGACCTGTAGGGTACAAATTTATCCCCCAACCCTCACAAATGGTTCTGGTGCATCCGTCCTCATATCATTCCAAGCGATCCGAGTTTGGTGAACCTGCTGTTTGGGTGACCCGATATCATTATGGGGAGCTTTACAGTGCCGGAGAACACACAATGCAATATCTCGGTGGCGAGGGTATTGCGTCGTGAATTCGAAATAGACCACAGCCACTCAGTGTACGCAATGAGGATCTGGTTGTTTGGCATACGTTTGGTACAACACACAATCCTCGCGTGGAAGATTGGTCTGTAATGCCTGTCGAAAAGATGATGGTTTCTCTTAAGCCTATCAATTTCTTCACCGGAAAACGCTTAATGTGCCCATCAGTACACAGGAAGCTAACAATAGTCAACTAGTTGGTGCGAATAAAGGGCCGGATAGAGCAGGCTCGTGCTACCATAGACTATGAACACTATGATTTGAGTTACGCTCTTGTGCCCTTCCAGTTATTCGGTACGATGATGTAAGTGCTATTCACGCCAGCTCAATAAAGTAACCAAAGTACAATTTAACCATCCAAAATCCATATACGATAACACCTGAGTAAAATTTCACAGCATTTTGGGGCCCAAAGTCAATGATACATACTTCTCTATAGACCCGCTGGGGCCTCTGAACGGAAACCAATAATTCCCGAGGCTTCGGCTTCTTCTGGACTCGGTCTTTCATGAAGTCGCCGAACAGCTAACTTGGTGGACCAAACATTTGAAATGAGAATAAAAGACTCCATATAGTATTAATTAATATGAATCGCAAGATCTGGGTGTATTTCCATCAATATTCGTACATACTCCAGCATGACACAAAAAGTGCGTATCGGCAACGTCTCCGGGGCCACTGGCGATGCCCCTCATGCGATGTACCAAATGGCGTGCGATGGCCACGTGGACTTTATTGTTGGGGACTGGCTATCAGAAATGAATATTGCATGGAATGCCATGGCTAAAAGTGAGCATCCAGAGTTTGGATATGAGTCTGGTTTCCTGGCCCAATTAGAAGAGTCGATTGATGAAATTGTGGAGCGAAGGATCAAAGTCATCACCAATGCAGGGGCCTTGAATACAGAATCATTGGCTCAGAAGGTCAAAGAACTTTGCGTTGGAAAGGGTTATCCTGATATGGCCATCGCGAGCGTTATTGGTGATGATATATCTGCTATCGTTGCAGACCCGGCTAAAAGCGCAAAGTTGAAGCTGAAGATGGCACACATTGACCATCCGGAGTGGCAACTTGATGATTGGGAGCTCGAGCCATACTGTGGAGTTGCCTATATAGGTTCCTGGGGAATTGTGCAAGCATTGAAAGAAGGAGCGCAGATAGTCATCTGTGGGAGAGTGACGGATGCATCTCCGGTGATTGGAGCCGCAGCATGGTGGTTTAATTGGGAAAGAACCAATTTTGATGCACTTGCGGGGGCCTTGGTAGCTGGGCGTAAGGACATAACCAAGTTTTGGTTTTGATATGATTGATTCTAACTGGTCTCTAGATCTCATTGAATGCGGACCGTATGTTACTGGAGCCAATTTCTCCGGATTCAAAGAATTTCTCCCAGAATTAATCGACTTGGCTTTCCCAATTGCCGAGATTCAGGACGATGGAACCTGTACAATAACGAAATCTGAAAAGCATGCGGGCCGAGTCACAAAGCATAACACAATAGCACAGCTACTATACGAACTTCAAGGAGAGCTATATCTGAATTCAGATGTAGTGGCGAACTTGCACAAAATCAGAATTGAGCCAGAAGGTACGTCTCCAGATCGTGTCCGCGTTTCCGGAACGACTGGTACACCACCACCACCGACTACCAAAGCAATGATCGCCGCACGCGGAGGATACCAAGCTGAGGCAACATTTTACATCAATGGACTCGATGTTGAGGAAAAAGTCCAGATGATGCGCCAGCAGCTAGATCATGTCTTTAAAGGCAATAATTTCAGCAAGCTATCAATTGAGCTTTACGGCTCCCCACTTCTGAATCCTGCTAGCCAACAAGCTGGAACCGTAATGCTCCGTGTTTTTGCACAAGCAAGAAGGAAAGAAGATATCTCCCCAGAAAGATTCAAGATCCCTATATACGCTCTAAGAATGCAGAGCTACCCCGGTAAGTACTCTTATGTCTCTATAATATACTCACTCTTCACGAAGAACTTGCATTGATAGATCCATTTTCAAAAATAGGCTACCACATGAACCTTGACTTTCGAACAATGGACCCGAAGCCATTCATGGAGATATTTCCTGTTGTATTTCCATTGGACCTCATACAACAGAAAGTCATTCTATCGAATGGCACGGAGCTCGATATACCGCCATCGCCTATCACTCGGTCTTATAGTCTGCAACGACCTTCTTATGAGACATTGCCATCCACCATAGATTTCGGATCTACTACAATCGCCCCGCTTGGGAGGATCGTCCATGCGCGATCGGGTGATAAGGCAGACAACTTCAACGTCGGGCTCTTTGTTCGCCATGAAGATGAGTTTCCATGGCTGCAGTCATTCATGACAGTTGAAAAGCTGAAGGCACTTCTCGGTGACGATTGGAAGCCCAACAGACATGACCGGAAAGAATCAAAGATTGAGCGCTGCGAGTTCCCGAACATTCTAGCAGTACACTTCCGCGTGCTTGATTTTCTTGGAGGGGGGATTGCTAGCTCGAGTCGCATCGACGGGCTGGGGAAAGGCATTGGAGAGTACTTAAGAAGCAAATTTGTTCCGATCCCGCTTGCATTCATGGAAAGACCTCACATTTAGCTAAATTGAGAGTACGAATTGCGCAATGTTTGGAATATCTGCGAGACCAAAGAGCGACAGACTTCAAGATGGCCGGGACTAAACAACTTGAAGTCGTTGGATACATGCCTTTATTTGATGTATGTGTTTTCACGGTCGAGAACGAAGGCAATCATCTAGTCGTCTAGAGCCTTTGAGTAGTCTTACAAATACAGCAACAGGTTATCATTAGGGAAATGTAGATCCTTCTGGAGTGTTATCGCTTTGTGCGTATATGTATTTGTAGACTTCATTTTCCGTTTCTTTCCTTTGTGGTCTAATATTATTATTATTCCCCGCTCTCTTATGGGAGAATGCTCGCCTACCGAGGGCTATGCGTCTCACCTCATGCCAATGCGCTAGTTTCTTATTTCAGGTCTTATCATGATTTAGCGTCTTACACAAACTTTGAACCACATTAGTTATCGCTGGTTAAAGATTTCCAGTCCAGACGTATGAGAGACCTCACGAATTTCGGCTTCTTATAGATAAAATGGGCGCATTACTAGATGAATGATGATTGGTGGAAATCAACTTCCCCACAAATCAATCCTGATTAATCAGCGTTTTCCTGACCCCGGACCAAGTCCGGGGAAGAGGCCGGGGGTAACCTGTAGTGCAGCAACTATCGTGACTAACAAATTTTGACGGAAGCATCATCTACTAGGGAACATGAATGAAAAGGTTGGTGGGCAGCACGATGCTCATCTGCGAACTCGTATTGCGTGCCGCAGATGCAACTCCAAGAAGATCAAGTGCAGTGCGCAAACAGCAATGCCTTGCAAATCATGCTTATCGAGCAACTCGGAATGTGTTCTGATTGAGTCACAAAGAGGCCGGTAATGTTCCCTCTCTTTTCGGTGTCTTCACAAAATTCATGCTAAGTTTCCATACAGCTATACGCGTAGAAAGGATCGCAAAAACCGTCCAAACATTAATGTCGGGCCGAACTTGAACCCGCAGGATCTCCGAGAATCCTCTTTGAATGCTACAGTCAATGTTGAAAATCAAAATCCCAGCTCCGTGGACCCGATATTAAATGAAAATAGCGGGACGGATCAATCGCAAAGGGTTCTAAATACTCCCGATAGATCCTACGATCACAGATTCTATCAGCATATTGCCGATCAAGGAGTCAGCTCTACCTCATGGCCAATTTCAAACCACAAAAGCACTCTCTTCCTTGGCGAGTCATTCAGTCTAGCATACGTTGTACACGATGTTCTAGCTCCGTTTTTAAGTGCAGAGCATAATACGGGTTACCAGAAACGACTTCATTTCCCCATCGATGAAGCCTTCAATCCAGCTAATAGAGCGCAGCAGAATACCGTCGCGTCGCAGATGCGAGTACTTCAGGACCAGAACATTTTGTTTATGCCAAATTCTAAAGCATTGGAAAAGCTTTTAGCGGGATATTTCAGATGGTTTCATCCTGCCTTTCCTGTATTAGAGCGATCCAACTTCTTGCAGAGATACCAGGACAGTCAGCTCTCATTACTGCTGTTAAATGCTGTTCTTATGATTGCAGTTACTGTTTGTGATGATTCAGACTTTGATCTACTCGAAGTATCAGATCGCTATGAGGCACGCGGATTGTTCTATCGACAAGCGAGAGCCCTTTATGAATCAGATACCGACCAAGATAAAATCAACAATGTTGTCGCCTTGTTTCTGATGAGCTTTTGGTGGGGAGGCCCCAATGACCAAAAGGACTCGTGGTACTGGCTAGGGATTTCAATTGGCTGTGCGCAAAGTCTCGGAATGCACCGGTCGTGCGTGGCTCTCTAATAATACCCCCAAGGCTTTTCTCTGTTTACAAACTGACCTCCATGCATTTGAAGAACAGCCAGGTCTTGTATGTCGCCAGGTGCAAGGCGAGTCTGGAAGCGTATTTGGTGGTGCCTAAGGGTAAGAACTGCTTGATAGTGTACTCACGTCAACATCCTTCTGACTTTTTTGAATTTCAGATAAGAGATTCATTAATTAGTGGCTCCATTGGTCGACCTCAGCATTTCTCTATTTCTGATTGTGATGTTGAAATGCTTGAGCCACACGATCTCAACGGTGAATTTGAAAGCGAGTCGCAAAGTCACTATGTATGTCAAATGGCTCGTCTCTCTACTATCTGTAAGCACGTTCGCAGTCTGCGGTATGATGATACTCAGCTCATATGATCATTGAAGTTAGTGGAGTTGTTTCTTCTAGATACGCCGCGATTCAAAAAGGAGACCCATCTGTCAAAAGCCAAGAACTAGAAAAGGAGTTCGCCGAGTTTTTGTCTCAAATCCCACCATGCATGACTTACTTTGGCTTAACCGAGAGAAGTGAAGATGATCTATGGGCTGCAATGTTGTTAATGGCTTATAAGTAAGTTTATTGAGGAGATTCTCAGGAATTGAAGATAGAATACCTAATCAAATGTCAGTTTTGGGTTGATATTACTCTGTCGCCCACCGCATACCAATGGCGAAGCAATTTCCAGTGTATGGGGGAATCATGGAAAGGCCCTTACTGCAGCAAACCAAGTGACTAGAGTCATGGAGGATATTTTATCGGTGTCCATGGGCAGAGCCTGCCAAATACATACGTATGCACCGCCCTCATTCAATGTTTCAACATTTGAACTCTATAAGGTTGAACTTGCTGACCCGCCTTTTAAGTATACCCGCACTCTTCAATGCACTCGCAATGCACGTTTTCACAATCTGTGTATCGCGTGATATTAGTCGAGAGCTCGCAGAAAACCGGGCAAGAACGTGTATGCTCGGCTTAACGTCCCTACAAGATTCCTGGCCAGTGAGCGGTTGGATACTAAGATTGTTTGTCTACATTATGGACAAGCTCAAGGTTATGTCGAAGACTGCAGGATTTGCCAAGGCAACCATTTCTAGACCTGAACATGTCAACAATAACGCACCCTTTGAGTCGTGGCCGTCAATGGTGGAATCGGTGACACATACGCCACGACACACCCGACATTCAAGAGAGTCCCATGACTTTAGCACTGCTCTCAACTCTCCTCCCACTAACATGGCGATCAACGAAACAGGGGATTTCTCTGACAATGTATCATTAGAGGGGCTATCTGGTTTCAATGAGCAAGGTCAAGCTAATTTCTTTGATTTTTTGGGCTTCCTTGAATCCGAAGACTTCGCGGCAGGCTTCAACTTGAATTCATAATTTTAGCGATTGAGCGGAATAATGAGACATATTCAAATTTTGAGGCAAGAGATTTATCGTAGTTTGGCGGAAGTCTTAATGACGTTAGGCTAATCCAGGATAGTGCATTTAATCAGCCACCAAATTCGCGATATATGGCCCAGGGAGACTTGATGGCTCGGCTCCTTCTGGCTACAAGTTAAGCTAGACGTTTTGCACAAGGCGCAGAGAGGGAGATTGCTGTCACATTTGTTCTTCGTCCTACTGCAGACACCACAGGGATATAATAGAGATAGATCTTATTATCATTCTTATCATTATAGTGGCCATTCGATACTTTAGCCAAACATATTGATGACCTCAGTTAGAGTTATTTCGGTCTCACATTCCTGCCGAAGCTTCACTTAGTCTCACAGCAAGATCTTTTTATTATTCATTATGCGATTTCGGGACTCATTAAACACTTCTAGTACTTGCCACCAGTTCGCGGTCTCTTGGCAGTGTCCAGGCGGCTATAAGTGGGCGGCTTCGGTTAATTTCCTGCCAGTCTCATCAATCCCTGATTCTGATAATCCGCATTCCGCATATACTATATGGACTTGTAAGGTTGGCTCGGTAGTCGCCGGTAGTCGCCGAACCAAAGAGATGCGCTCATCACATTTGAAGGAAGCCCAACACCCCAGACAGGGTATGTTGCTCCAATAAACAGGACCATCAACTAGAAAATATTTTGACAAATTGCCGCGCAGTATAATTCCCGTAAAATTTGCCGATATTCACTACAATCTGTGCCCAGGTAAAACGCCGGCTCAAGGAAGGTAGTAATTTTCATTACAGGGTCTTCAATTGTGATTCGAATTCTTAATCATCTTCGAGTTTGACTGGGGAGCAAGGATAGTACCTAGGTTTTGCAGAATAGATAGGACCAGTTTCTTTTGCATGTTTCTCTGGTATCCATCAAAACATACGCCAATATTTCAAAAAGCAGAGTTTACAATAAATTACATGCTCTCTGTAGAATCTGGCAAAGGAATCCCGTTGGAGGATAGATAGAGAAGGAGAGAGACAGAGAGTACAAGCCGTCTTGGGGTGGTCCATGAATGAAACATTCTCATCGGGCTCTAACATAGTAAACATTAGGGGATGAACGTCACGGTGTGGAGACCTCGGCTTCAACATTGAATGTTCGGGCTCAGGCTGAGTCCCATGTATTACATGTAGCCGGGAACTTGTTTGAACTTGAATGCGCGCGTGCACATGTGAGAATCAATACCAAATCAATATTTTGATTCTTCCCACCCGGAATTTTGTATCTACTATTGAGGGCTCAAGCATCAAATTCCACAGTGTAGCTACCATTATACTAGACAAAGCCGACGATGTCTATCCGATTCCCCCAGTCATCAAACACATGCGCATTATGGGCGATCGATACAACCACGAAAATCGTCTGTGAATCTGACGGGGTTCTTTCTCCGATGATCAAGGGCCACGAAAAACTAAATTTGCCAACCTTCGCATTCTACATCTACAACAGGAAGTTAAACAAGCGAGTCATGTTTGATCTAGGCTCAAGGAAAGATTGGTGGCGTCTCCCTCCAGATATCGTTCATGCAATCACCACCAAAGGCACCTTCGGCTTAGAGGTGAAAGAAGATGTATATGATATATTGAGGGACAAAGGTATACCTTCGGATAAAATCGACGCAGTCATTTGGAGTCATTATCACTGGGATCATGTCGGGAAACTATCAATTTTCCCACACTCAACGGACCTGGTTGTCGGACCTGAGTTTGAATCATTATTACCAGGTTATCCGAGTAACCTGTCATCGCCAATTCTTCAAGAAGATATCGAAGGACGCAGTCTTCACATCGTCAATTTCTCCCACAAGGGATCGCTTGAAAAAATCGGTGCCTTTGACGCATATGACTTCTTCGGAGACCAGAGCTTCTATTTGGTAAGCACTCCGGGGCACACTGCAGGTCATATTTCTGGTCTCGTACGCACGACACCTCAAACCTTCGTGTTTCTGGGTGGCGATATTTGTCATTTTCCAGGAATGTTCAGACCCACATGTCAGATTCCAATTCCCTCGTCAATTAATGTACCTACGAATGATCCCCTGGCAGGAGATTCAAAATGCCCTTGGTCCATATTCGACACCTGTTCGAGTTATCCGGAGGGTAGGCTGTCTCGCAACAATCCATTGTACTCTATCTCAAAGAAGCCTGGTCACTGGCATTTTGACCCTGCCGAAGCCCAGCGCACTCTCGAGGGACTGAAGCAACTTGACGCAGATCCGAATGTGTTTATAGCTATTGCTCACGACCCAGCTCTCGAGATGGTGGGGGAGTTTCCAACCCCTCTCAATGATTGGAAACAGCGAAATCTGAAGGAGCTAGTGCACTGGCAATTTTTGTCTGAGTTGCCCACGAATGGCGTTCCTGCTCGTGATCCTCTTGTAACAGGCATCCGCAAGACAAAGCTTAGTTCGGTATAAAGCAGTGTTTGAACTTGAAGATCCTACTATCTGGGAATTAGATTTTGATATGAACTACTAGGTAGTTGGTGGAAACTTAGTAGTTTTCTGAATATAGATGCCAATTGCTACTGAATATTCTCTCGTCTTGGATAGACTACTAGTATAACTTAAAATGATATTTATCCAAATGTTCTTTGTTGCTACTACTGTCAATTTACCCTGCTGTATATGCAAATGGCTACTAGTAGTACCTAGTCGCCAACCCGTAAAATGACCTTTCGGGCTTTTCGTTCCTCGAAGACTCTGTAACCCTCACCAGCTTCCATCAACTTGAACTCATGAGTGAAATAACTCATGAGCTGGTCTTGGTTCTCTTGGAGGCATTGTAGTGAATCTTCAAAGACCGTTCGAACAGGAACTCGTCCAAAGTTCACCCTGATAGCATGTCAGTCATCGGATAATTTCAAGATGGGGAATCAGTTCCATCTTACGTGATGTTCTTTTGATAGCATTCCAAGGCAGTAAACGGGAGTTCGCCCTGATGAAACCCCACAGATGATAGAATACCACATGGACGTAGTAAATCAAATGCAGATCGCAAAGCTGCATTATTTCCCACTACTTCGACGACTGCATCTGTCCCTCTTCCATCCGTCAGAGCCATCACTCTGGAGGGTACATCATCCCTTCCGATCATTATTGAAATAGCCCCCAGGCTTTCAGCTTCCTGTAGACGATCCTCGACGCTATCGATTGCAATAACCGTACCAAGGCCTTTTGATCGTGCAGTTGCAAGCGCACAAATTCCAACAGGACCACAACCAATGATAGCGACTACTGACTTAGCTAATGTAGGTCTCGTCTCACCGTTGGGGAAACTAGTTAGTCGCGACTCATACTGATTTTGCAGTCCTTCAATTGCTCGACATGCACCATAGTAACCGGTCGGAAAGATGTCACACATCATGATCAGTAATCTTTGATCAAGGCTTCGTGGAAAATGTTGGAGGGTACCATCAGCGAAGGGTACCCGGACATATTCGGCTTGGCCACCAGGAAGAAGCTGAGTACCAAATGCTGCCCCATGAATGCAGCGATTCGTTAGGCCTTGTTTACAGAACCAGCATTTCATACTTGTTTCAATTAGTAAATCTTCATCTGAATACCGTTTTCTGAGAGAATGCATGACCTACCAAACCGTTGAAAAAATCGAAACTATTTGATCTCCGGGCTTAAAGCGAGTTACATTTGAGCCAACTTGTTCAACGACGCCAACAAACTCATGTCCCTGTGAAACAATCTTGATTAGTATGATTTAACTTGCTAAGGTTGTTATTAGAGCTATTAGGTCAGTAGTTCTACTTACCATTATATGTCCGGTAGCAGTTGTTTGATGACCTCGATACATGTGAAGCTCACTATGATAGAGTTAACAATCTGCCCCTGGTCAAAATGGTATCTGAGCAATTAACCTTCCACAGATTCCGGCAAGTTTCACTCGCACTATAGCATCATTAGGATCTGCAAGCTGGGGCTTCGGTCGGTCCTGGACGACGATATCGAATGCTCCTTGAAAGATGACAGCTTTCATTGACATGTTGAGTGTCTTAACCAAAAGTACGTAGATATTTGAGCAGCTTAGATACAGATTCATGTAAGTATGACTGAATAGTTGAGGTTATTATAATCGTGATTGGCTCGGCCTCTCGGCCTCTTAACTTTTTTTTTGGTGATTTGGTGATCTGCGACCGATCACGAAGATGCCGAAGGGTGACTCGGTCTCAACGGCTAATCATTTCACGGAATTAATTCCTTCCATGAACTATTGCTGAGATATGAACTAGCTTCTCTCATTGTGTAGTTCAACTTCTCAAAATTGTTTAATCTTTTCTCAATTTTCGCAAAACCACCATCTCACAGCTTATCCACCTCGACAGCTTGCGACTTCGTATTCAAAACCAACGCAATGAACAGGGATTCAATTCCGCTCAATTTCAGTAAACTGTTTTTAAATGGTCAATACTGCGATCCAAAATCTGTCGAGTCTTTTGATGTGTTCAACCCAAAGGATGGCACACTTGTGGCGCAAAAGATACCTATAGCTGGAGATGAAGACGTGGACCTTGCCGTGCAACATGCGGAAGCAGCATTCAACGGCCCCTGGGCCAAGTTCTCTGCAGTCGAGCGAGCCGGCTGTTTCCATCGACTGATTGACCTCCTAGAGAAGCGACTTCCTGACATACTTTATCTTGACTCTTTGTCTACCGGAAACCCAGTGTCGCTGATCCCTACACGAGAAAAAAATTATATCAAAAACTGCCTCCTCTACTACTGTAAGGCTGACAGACCGCTGGAACTATGTTGAATTTCCGAGACTGATAATAGCAATAAGCTGGATGGACTGATAAGCAACGCGGTGACTACTTTCCGGCCGATGATGGTTTTGTGAAATTGGTCAAACACGAACCTCTGGGGTATTCAATGCCAGTCCCGAATAATAATATCATTGCGCTGACAATGATAGTGTTTGTGTCGCTATCAATCCATACAACTCGCCAGTGGCTTCATTTTTTATCAAGGCTGCCCCTTGTTTGGCTACAGGCAATGTGCTCATCGTAAAGCCATCAGAGAAGAGTCCCCTTGGATCATTGGCTGTCGCTCCGCTCTTTGAAGAGGCAGGGTTCCCACCTGGGGTAGTTCAAATATTGACAGGCGATGGCTCAACTGGTGCTCGCTTAGCAAGTCACATGCGCATCAGAAAGGTAGAAACGTTTCAAGTATCCTAGAGATCGAAGTCATTGACATGATCTACAGATTAGTTTCACTGGAAGTATACCAACCGGCAAAAAAATCCAAGTTGCTGCCGCCCAGAGCAATTTGAAGCGTGTGACATTGGAGCTTGGTGAGTTTTGTCTAGGAATACTTTATATTCATAAATAAGAAAAGAACCCCCTACTGATAAAATTGCAGGGGGTAAAAGCCCCGCAGTGGTTTTTGGCGATGCCGATCTAGAGAATGCAGTTACCTGGTTCGTATCAATCCTCAAAGTGAGAAGCATAGTTTAATGCGTATTTTCACACAGGACTGTCAATGGAATTCTCGCGCGGACAGGGCAGGTATGCGTCGCATCTTCACGAGTGTACGTCCATCGGTCGATCGCTTCGAAATTTATTGAACAGTATTGCTCCCGCATGAAAGAGGCTGCTAGGGACGTGGGCGACCCACAAGATGAGAACGTGAAATTTGGGCCCCTTGCCGACGTAAAGGCATTTGCAAAAGTCCGTACCATGATTGAAAATGGCAAAAAGGAGGCTGAGCTTGTCATCGGAGGCAATCGCATTGGAGACAGCGGATGCTTTCTTGAACCCACTGTGTTTCTGAATCCTAAATCGGAGGCCGAGATCTACAAAAATGAGATATTTGGACCGGTATCAGTCATTAAGATCTTTGATACTGAGGAAGAAGTTTTAAAATTGGCCAATGACACTGAATATGGCCTGATGGCAGGGGTTTTTACCCGAGACATCAACCGCGCCATGCGCGTCTCTTCTAGCATCGACTCAGGTGTTGTGGGTATCAACTGCGTCAGTGTGGTATGTATTACCCCCCCATCCTTTATTTTTATTTTATTTCATTTTTCATTTCTCTCTAATTCAATCTTCAGATGAATATCCAAGCTCCTTTTGGGGGCAAGAAGGCATCAGGAACTGGAAGAGAATTCGGCGAATACGTGAGTTATTACCCATTCATGAGCCAAAGTCTCTTTTGCTAACTAATTGATAGGCTCTAAGGGCTTTCACTGAGCCCAAAACCATTTTAATCAAGTAAGTATTTTAGTACATTTTCTAGAACATGCGTGATTTCGAAAAAGAGTGTGGAAGAGGAATCCTGTAGATTTGCTGACTCTTTCTAGTATGAACTGTTTGTAAGTAGAACAACGTTGTATCCGTACATAGCTCTTTGAGTTTCATAGATCTCCCACTACAATCAACAAATTGACGTATCTCTTGGTTTTTCTTGTCACTTCCATCGTATCCCACTGTGGTGTGCCCCACCTTACGGGTTCTTAATCATTGTCGATCATCCGGTGATACCAACAATTAAGTTCGCATTGAGAAGCCGAGTGCTTACGAATAGGGCACCCCAAATCCCCTGAGTGCTGGAACCGTGACCAGGAAACGCAGCTCATGTCTGGGGTATCTCAAGGGCGGGGAAGCTGTGGGGTCCACGGTCTTTCAAAATGAAAGCCCACTTCCTTAACCCCATACTGTATTAAGGCTTTTCAAACCCCTGAGAATTCTTCCACTTCATCCCTTGCAACAACCAACCATGTCACACAGTACAGTTAATTCATACAACGTCGCAATTGTCTTCTTTGTCGGTCTCGGATCGATTACCTATGGCTTCAACAATTCTATTCTGGGATCAGTCCAAGGACTCGATTCCTTCACTACATATTTTGATCTGGCCAATTCACAAAATATGACTGGTAGTAAGTATCAATCTGGCTCACCAGTCTCTATCATCTTTCACGTTCAATTGCTGACAATGATGGCAGCCATACAGTCAATATTCTATGCTGGTGGCATTATTGGATGTGCCTTTGTCGCGTGGCTTGCGGATGGGATTGGGAGACGACTCTCAATTCAAGTAACTTGTTTGATTTGCATCATATCTGCTGCCATTCAAGCAGCCTCGGTTCATGTTGCTATGTTACTTGTGGGGAGATTCTTCAATGGGCTTGGGTAGGATTATTTCCATTATCAACCCTTCTGTGTTACTCTCATCAACATTTGAAAGCTTAACGTTCGGATGTCTTTCAAATTTAGCTCAGCAATGATGGTTGCTCTTATTCCGTTGTACCAGTCAGAGGTCTCTCCCCCATCTGAGCGAGGACGAATGGTCGGCTCTCATGGTTTCTTGATTGTTTTAGGATACGTATGATCTCCATTCCCTAATAAAATAGCTGCACATGTGGATATATTTCGGTTCCTAATAGTGGGGAATAGGCTTTTGCGGCCTGGACTGGACTCGGCTGCTACTTTGAATCAAATCCAAATATTCAGTGGCGTCTTTGCTTTGCTCTTCAAAGTAAGTTCCCTCAAACCTTGGAAGCAATCTCCTGGAAGGATCACATCTGACATTATCTAGTAACTGCACCTCTTTTCCTTGGAATAGGCTCTCCTTTCATACCCGAATCTCCCCGCTGGCTTGTAGTAAAGGGTCACAGTAATGAAGCGTTACAGGTTCTGACACAACTCCATGCATCGGGGGCCACAGAAAATCATCACAATCTGGCACATCGAGAGCTACTTCAAATTGATACTCAGATCCAACAAGAAGCGGGCAGCTCAATCAATTTCTGGAAAGCTTTAAAGATACCGTCATATCGCAAGCGACTTATGATCGGAATCTTTGTGCAGTGAGTTCCAACATTGCGTATCTAGTCATTCATGATCTAATATGCTGGAACTAGATGTCTTGCCCAGTCGACGGGCGTTCTCGTTGTGAATAACTATCAAGTAATGCTTTATAATACACTCGGATTGTATGGATGGATGCCGTTACTACTATACGGCGTTTACACGACATGGGCTGCTTTATTGAATTATATGGGAAGTCTCTTCGTCGATAGATTTGGAAGAGTGGCTATGCTTTCAATAGGAATGGTGAGACCAATCATCGCTGGTGGGTTTTTATGATGCTAAGAACTTGCTTCAATAGGTTGGCTGCTCTATCTGCGTCGCATGCGAGGCTGCAATGGTCGGGAAATTTAGTGGAACTACGAACAAAGTGGGTAATGGATTTGGAGTCTTCTTCCTTTTCCTGTTCGTCACTTTTTATGGTGGATGTGTCGATGCCATCAGCTATGTCTATTGCTCAGAACTTTTCCCTATGAGTATCCGTGCCCAAGGTATCGCAGCGAGCATTGTGGGATTATTTGCGATGACATTGAGTACGTATTGAGATAACCCCCCCCCCTCCCCCCTGACAATGTGAGATGCTAAAGGATAGATAGTCTATACCCAGACTGCGCCGGTAGGATTCGACAACGTGGGATGGAAGTACTACTTGGTCTTTGTCATTGTTCCACTACTAGGTGCACCGTTGATGTGGTTCAAATTCCCTGAAACGAAGGGGCTGACCCTTGAGGAGGTTGCGCAACTTTTCGGTGATGAAGTTCCCACCAGTATGGATCTAGAGGATGGCCATACTGATTATGGACTTGAAGGAGATGTCAGTGAAACACCGACTGAGGTGAAACGGGGAGAGTAAAGCTATTAGTAGCGCTTTCAAATGCCCATTGTGGGACTCGGGGCCATTATACTACCTATACTACTACTCAGTAGGTACTAGTTACTACCTACATTCAAGAAAATTGAAATACATCATGATCAATATCTTGCTACTACCTATGTACCAGCGCGGCAGTGGCAGTATGTACTATAGTAGTACATACTATGTAGTACCTATCTCCAGGGCTATAGGTAGTATGTAGGTAGGTAGGTACTAGCACTACCCTAATAAGGGCTATTACCTACGCGAAAATATACAGGCACGAGTACCACATGCAGTCTGGGTTTTAGGCTCTTCAAATGTCGGACTGATCATTGATGAAGTAAACTTTGAGTAGAATTTAAACATTCGCCTGGGGGATATATTGCTAGTAGTACCACATGGGCATGGCCAAGGTGCACCTGTCATGTATTTCTTGGATATTTGAAGTTTAACCATTCATTTTCATAGCACCCAGGTGCTCAATTCCAGTTTGAATGCTGCTTCACTGCTTCCACATGAACTTGAACTAGTAGGTACTATGTATTCCACGTTAACCACGGAACATTTTCAGGTTGAATTCTTTTTTTTTTTTTTTTTTTTTTTGAACATTTGAAGTGCCGCGACTCGGAGTTCAAATGTTGAACAATGAATACTGTATGCAAATGTCGAACTTGAAAATATCAAATAATCAAACTTTAAACGATACATATGTAGTAGTACTATGTGCCAGCCTCTTCCAACGTCACTGCCAGTGCGACTCGTAGAACATTCAAAATGCTCGAATGGTATTTGTTCTATTCAAAGGCATCACATGACACATTTGTCAGCTCTTGCATAGGAAGTGTACGTATATACACTATGTACGCTTCCTGGGCCCTCTTCAGCTTCTCCTTCATCCATTTAAGGCTCTTCATACATATATAATATGTATGTAGCTTCTTCGCACACATGTGCACAATATCATACTACATACATAGTATTGATGCATGTGTGCATTCCAAGGTTCCATCTTCCCTCCAGCTCCGTAGTATATGTAGCCTCCGTGACAATTTGTCATACTAGTAGCATTTAGAAGCCCTGAAGACAACATTTGAACGGTCGTTTGAATATTCGAGCCACCTGGGCGCCTGCATAGGACTGGAAATCTAGATTCCACCTTACAGATTGTCCGACGTAATTACGAGGCCCTCAGCTGGCACTTCTCAACTCTAGTCTCCAGGGCTCCAGAGCAGTCCAAGGCTGCCTGAACCCGTCGGGCATTCCGAGAGGCTAAAGGGGTGAAAAGTTTAAAGCCTAAAAGACTGGGGAATTTTTACCAGGTTGGGATTTTGATGCGACAAATTCCGATGTCTTGTTAGATCTGATATCATGACTCGCTAGTCCTGAACCCTTCATTGATTAAAAGTTTGGTTGGCGGCTGCGATCGCTTGGTTGTCTACCAGAACAAGGACGATTCTCCACAGCACTGTCCGTGGAACTCCCAGCAGGGACGATGGGAACTACTTTTTAGGGCGATTCGGCATCCCGGAGAAGATCACAGCCGTCGAAAAGGCCCGATTCGCAGAAAGGCCACGAAATGCATAAAATCGGCGTATTTTTGACAGGCGAATCGCCAACACCTAATGTATGACGAAGCCTTCTCTGCTGGTTGATCAAGAGTGGCGATTGCATTATTGCGGGCGAATCAGACTGCGGTTTTGCATACGCGTACATGTATTGACAGTTTCACGCTCGAAATCTCCTGCTGATCTGTTTTGGTCTTATCTAGCCGGGTGGAATTTGAAGATTTTTGGGCCAAACAACTGCTGTAACCTCATGCCCTCCTCGTAGGCGATCATTTTCAGCCGACGACAGATTAAGCGTGATGGGATGTAACTTGAGGGATTCTCGAGCCACACAAGCCCCGGCGTTTGATGAGTCTATTGGAATTCATTTATTAATTGTATCCCGGATCACCCGTTGCCGCCCCAATTGGCTTCATGACGATCAGCCCCACGCGTGCACCTTTTTTCGAACGGACCAACCCACATGCAGTTTTGTATGGGACGGCGGGCCGGTGATTGGGCCACGATATGGACTCGACGCTAGGGATAACAAAAAAAAAAGAAGAAGCGATGTTTCAATTGCCCTGCACACGCCAGGAGGAGCATGAACTAGCTTTTCTTGGTCTGTTCAGCTGGGTACTTTGGCCTTGGGCACCTCATCCCTGGACCAATGGGCGCCTCGACCTCTCGCTATTCCACTATTTATATCCGATCTCACTTGCGCCAAGCCCCACTGATAAACCAGGCAATCTCCCGGGCAATGGTGACCTCCACTGGGATGCACCAGAAAGAGGATTGATGGTTGGGCAGGGTATCTGTATGTATGTGATATGGTTCAAAGTATACAGACTAGGTAGTAGTCAGTAAGACTAATATAAGCAATATTGGATAAGTCTCATGATAAAAATTGTATTAGTGAAACAAGACCCCAGGCTTGGAATCGGTACTATACGAGACAATGTACCACTGCAGAAGTTAGACCGAGATTTTAGTAGATTTTAGTGTAGATACGACCACGCAATGCATTGTCTCTGCTCAACCCCCTTTGACTTGCAGGTTCTTTTTTCTCTCTCCCCCCAGCGTGGCGTCCGACCAGACCCACTGTGTCAAGCGAGATTTGCCCGCCAAGTGATTGGCGGGTTTAGCATGATTGGTCCTGTCTTTAGACTCGTTGGTGCCTGCAACCCACTTTTTCTCCGGATGCGTGCGTCCACTCATTGGTGCGGCGTGTTGGGACCCCCAGGATCCTTTCAATGGATGCCAGTACCAGGCACCATTCGGCCCCGTCCTTTTTTGATGGACGAACTACTCTGGTAACCTGGTGGCAACCAGAAGTCATGACGTCCTATATTCCCCGCCATAGATCAAGCCAAGGATGGAGGGAAACTGGATTTCGATTTCAGATCTGTCAATTTGCAGGCTGTCTTCGTTTTGCCAGAACATCGCCTTGCAAGATATTGACAAAGAAAAAGCTTTTCTTTTTTGCAGTATTTTTTTTTTTTTTTTTTTAACTTTATGCGCCTGTGCCTACCGTACGTACGGAGTTGCGGCGAGGCATAGGCGCATGAACAGGATGGCGACAGGTACACGATACGAAGGAGAGATTGACTATCATTTAAACTCAAATGGTTCTATTTGTATTTTTTGGGGGGATTAAATTGAATTTTTTATTTTATTTTATTTTTGTCAGTCCTTTTCAGCCGAGTCAAGGGCGCAGGGAGATCTCGCCCTGAGCCCCCCATGATAATGTACGGAGTACGGAGTATAAAATTTCGGATTTCAGATTGTCTAATTTCCAAGAAAGAAACCAAATCAAACAGCGAGATACTAGTATCGTACATTCAAAGCACAAACATCCCCCCAGGTAATCGAATCCACCCTCATGTAAGTCCAGAGGCAAACTGCTCCATAACCAATCTCTTTTCTCTGTTCGTAATCTCCCCTTGTCCATCACTTGCCCAACTTAATTGGCCCGCGGCTCGGATGCAACGGGTAATACGCTTGTATGGTTACGCCGGCTGTACACAACCTCCCCTCTCCTGCATTTGTTATTCCCTTCTCTTCGCCATCGCCCTCAACGACTTGCCCTTCTCTCCCCTGCTCCCCCTCCCTGGCCTTCGTCGTGGCCGTCCGTTCCTTTTCCTCTGGAGAATCGCCATCCTTGTGTTTTGTGTGCATCTTATTTCTCCCCATTTTGCTGTTTGATTCTGCCTGGTGCGGAAGTTTCAAATGACCTTTGTTCGAGGTTATTAGACTGACCTCCAGATTCTTTGCGACTTTCTCTTCTCGGGAGGTCGAGTGGTCTGGAGGTCTCTGTGTCCATCTGGATCTTTTCGACTTGTTGATTTTCTTAGTCTATTGTGTTATTTTCTTCTTCTGTTTTGGTGGTTTTTCGTTTCTTGCACAGCATTGATGGCTTCGATTTCTCTCCCCCCGCAGTCTCAGTCGGGATTCTCCCAGCATTTTGATTCTTCGCCTCCCGACAGCGAGCCTAATCGTCGAATGACCATGCCTCCTTTGCCAAATCCACCCTTTATATTTCCGGCGCGCGACTCGGACGGTCCAGCCTCTGAACCCGAGGATTCAGAACAACGAACACCACCCGCGCTCCCTGCATTTTCATTTAATCCCGGATCAGAACAGTCTTTACAACCGACACCTGTACCATATCGACCAAATGGACATCGACGGCGACCGAGTGAATTTGTTGGAGACAATCAATTGGTAACACCAGCGTCAGGGGATGGCGACAAGCGGGAAGAGCCTTCATCTCTCACGCAACAGCCCAGTGTCCCCGCGCCTGGTCCCCCGAGAGGGCCGGGACGACGACACCATGCCCATCGTCGTTCTGCAGCAGTTTCCGGTGTCGATATGAATGCCATTCAGAAAGCACTAGGAACCAACCCGGGAGCGGGAAGCGCTCCTAATACCCCTGGAGACCCGCTGTTTGACAAAGGAAATGAAGATATCTCCAGACCACTATCATATTCAGCAGGGAGTCTTGGACGGCCAACACCTCCGGCATCTCCTCAATTCCCACCTGCCTCCTATATCCCGCCTGTCCCACCGATCCCGCCAGCACTTCAAGTCGAATCGGTCCCGAACACTGAAGATGCTGAGATTGGACGCCCAGTATCTGCAGTCTTTACTGAGACACCTGAAAGTCCCGCAGTAGTTCAAGCCGAGCCCCCGCAGATCCCAACACCACCAGCCGAGCAGCGACCGCAGTCCAATCGAAAGTCAAAGCCCCGACCGAAAACCGCAGATGCGTCTCTGGCATTTGATTTCATGCAATCCCAGAATGTACCGGATGTTCCAAGTGTGCAACGCTCCAAGTCGACAGGGCACTCGCGTTCCCGGAAGAGTAGATCAGCTGCGCAGTTGCTTGCGAACCAGGGTGGCGACGACAATCACTCAACCGATACCTCCCGGCCTTCCTGCTCTGATGATGGGTCTGAAATGTCTAGTGATGAAGATGAGCATGGAGATGACGAGTCTTCGCCCAAGAAATCGCAGTCCAAGTCCAAGAAGAAGCAAAAGCGTGTTCGCTCGTGGGCTGGCGCTATATTGACCCGTGGAAAAGGAAAACGCCATGCGAAGAATGAAGTCGAAATCGATGAAACACCCGAGAAGGTGAAGACCAAGAACAAGGGGAAGAAACTGCCGCCAGCATTAACTCCTCCCATGCTCACGCGTACTAATTCCGAGGCTGGCTCATTCATGGAAGTGGATTTTGATAATGACGACGTCGTGGTTCTTCGAACCCCCACTAACCCCGAAGGCCCTGTTTCGGGGGCGGACGATGTTCAAGAAGAATCCTCTGTGCCTGCACCTTCTCTTGAAAGCTCGTGGAAGCCGAGAAGCTTCTATGAACAAACAGCCCATGACGATACTCTGAGCAGCCCTGTTATTGATCTTGATGCTGCCCTGGGTCCCTTCAACACCCCTGACATGCGCCCTACTAAGGCCTCGAAATTTTCCGTGGCAACACAACGCATGTACAGTGGTGGTCGACGAGGCGAGTTTGTTGGCCCAGAGATGCGCTATCACCGTCGTACAGAGAGTGCTCCGGTTATGCAGCCCTTTGATCGCAGCTCTCTTGGACCTATCAGGTTAGGAGGCACAGGTGCAGAGACGCCAGATGTCTTTGACGAAGAAGAAGAAGATGAGTTTTTAGCTGCGAATCAGTCACCCAGGAATGATCGGGAAGCCCCTGTCAAAGCCGAGGAGTCGGTTTCCACACGTCCAGCACCATCTGGAAGTGACAGGCCATCTTCTGAGTCTATCAAGAGTACCGCAAGTGCGAACACACTGACTCGGGCGCCTAATTCCAGTACAGATCACCCCGAGGGTCTCGGTATCCAAGCTACGCAAGAGCCTTGCAGTCCAAAGCAGGCTCCTGCCAGTCCCAAGAAGACCCCCGCCAGCCCCAGGGAGGCACCTGTTGAACCCAAAGCAATTGAGCAAGAGTCAATCATGCCTGCAACCAATCCATTTGCTGGACCGTCGCGTGGCTCTGCGGATAGATTGAAGCCGGAGAAACCCAACTTGAAACAACTAGCACCCCCGAGTCCCGATATCTCTCCTCGGTTCCTGGCTGTTGACAAACGACCATCCACATCTCCGAATCAGCTACCACCTAGCATACCGCCATTCTCACTTTCAGCCGGTGTTTCACCCTCGGATTCTTCTTTCCCATCTCCAGATGCGCCACGATTCTCCGACCGCAACTTCTCGAGTCATTCCTACCACCATCTTCCATCCGACTATCCCTATGCCTCCGTTGAGGATGTCCCATCCTTGACGAGCAGCGCATCTACTACGACCAATACCATGAATCGTTTCTCAGCAACGTTCTTTCCCCGTGCTCGTCTCTCGACAGACAGAGCTGCGTCATTTTCAGCGGCTGTCCATCGGCGCAGCAGTCAAGCCAACTCTTCTAAGAGGTCTAGTTTGGCTAGTCTTTCCAAGTTGGTTGGCGGCGGTGGTTCAGAACGAAGCAAACTCTACCAAGAGGAGAAGCCACCGGAAGATGCACACGAAACATCCAGAAAGAAAAGCCGTCGCATCACCCGGTTAATGCATTTCTGGAAAGGAAAAGACAGAGAGAAGACAACCACCGAACCGACAATTCCAGAGCGGCCGGTATAGCAGTCATCTCTTGGATCTCGATGCATTTTAGTTTTGAATTTCATGGCGCACATATCTCGGCATAGCGATATCCTCTCATCAGTTTTCCTCTGTGTCTCTTCATCTCATTCTCGCCCCATCTTGCTACTTGGACTGTTTTGTCTATTACCGGTCTGTACATATTTGACACCGGCTTTCTCTTTTTCTTTTACATCCTGCTGTTCGGCGGTCATTCCATCCTTTTTTTGTCCTTGTCTGATCTCCCAGACTTACATCACGAATCTCTTTACTTCCAGGCGACGGTTAGTCCATGTCTGAGTACGATATGTATCCATCTTCTTGTCTATCGTTTATGTACCGGTGCAAAGTGGCCCGGATTGATTGACCTTCTCTACGATCGTTGTCTTCGGACTCTCTATCTTTCTCACATCACTTTCTCCCGTGGCTGATGACCCGGAAATACTATTTCACACCGTTCCACTTCTGGATGCGGTCTTTTTTTCTCTCCTTCAGTCATATCTTCTGCTATATTTATTTGGCGTGGGCGTGTATCTATCTAATGGCGTAGTGGCAATTTAAACTCGATAAGCTGCGATAAGCCAAAAAAAATGTTGCTCCAACTCCAACTTCCCCTGCGGTGTATTCAGCCCCGACTTTCAGGGCTTCCATCTAAATAGATCCTATTTATTTTTTAATCATATTACGAAAATCAATCTCGCCTAACAATGCCTGGTCCTCGGCAGGGAAATCGCAGGGCAGATCGCGATACCTTGGGATCCAAGCCTGAAAAACGCACCCGTCAACCCGCGAGACAGCCCGATCGCAGACCAGTGAAGACCGAACAACCAGAGCCAACACCAGGGAAAATCACCGGCCCGATTGACCTTTCGACTACAATTACGCTCTCTCTTCAACAACTCCTTTTAGATGTTTTCAAGACCGCCCTCCTCACGCAATCTTCCTCAATCCCTGGCACTGACGGTCCCGCCGACCCTGAAGCCAAATCTGAAGAGCCTACCTCAGCGCCCCTGGATATCAAGTCTTTGATCCAAACAATCAAGTCTCATCTATACCAAAGAGACTTTGATTCCGCATTTACAGAGGCTGGTGAAGACCTTTTGCGCGCTTATGCGTTGCGCTGGAGTGCCTCACGGGCATTAGGGTATGCGGGGCTGTTCAAGGGCGTGCTAAATTGGATGCACGGCGATGGACCTACCGATGGGGAAATCAAACCCATATGTAACTTCCGTGAAAACTCCAGTATACGCACCGTATGTCTTGGTGGTGGGGCTGGGGCGGAAATCGTTGCATTGGCTGCAGCATGGAGGGATATGGATTTGGGGATTGGGGTGGATTCGCTTGCACAGCGGACAGCGGATATATCCTTAGAAAGCGACGCACAGAAGAGTGAAGCTAGGTTATCACCTGAATCATCGAAGCAACTTTCCATTGCTGCCGTTGATATTGCGGATTGGTCAAGCGTTGTGGAGAGGTTATCAAGGACCATTGTGTCTAGTGACGTGCCCTTCCCCTCTACATCGAGGCATAAGCCGCCGCTTATAGCGCGGGCTGAGGAATTGGATATCTCCTTTCGAAGGGAAGATTTGCTTGAGCTTCCTGAGGAGGGCTTGAAGGATGTTGTTCTTGGTAATGCCGGTTCATCTTCTATGCTCGTTACGCTTATGTTCACGCTGAATGAGCTTTTCTCCACATCTATGCCTAAGACTACGGGATTTCTTCTTCGTTTGACAGAGATTATTCCACGTGGATCTGTGCTGCTTGTTGTTGATAGCCCTGGCAGCTATTCGACCTTGAAGCTTGGGAAGGGTAAAGATGGCGCAGCGCAGGAGAGGAAGTATCCGATGAAGTTTCTTTTGGATCATGCGCTTCTTTCTGTTGCGGATGGGAAGTGGGAGCGGGTATTTACGCAGGATTCGAAGTGGTGGAGGCGTGAGGCTGCGCGGTTGAAGTATGAGGTTGGTGAGGGTGCCGGGTTGGAGGATATGCGATTCCAGGTCCATATCTATCAGCGGATATAGACATCTGGACCCCGGGAGAAATTTTATTACCCATTTATATAGCATCGGTATATTCTGATTTTATGTATATAAACTTGACAATGTTAACGAATACACGGTATGCATGCTTTTTACTTGAGAGTGACAGGTCCTGATATAGAGTAGAGGTATTCGTATTGCTACAGGTCAGAAAATAAAAAATAAAAAGTAATAACCTGATGGCGCGCTGTTGCCACCAAGTTGGCGCCAAAGGACCACGCAATAGCCGAGCCGGCGCAGGCCCGATATGCGATTAAATGATACAAAAAATTTGAGGACGGGGGTCACCCTCCAAAACTCTCATAACAGCCTTCATCTTTTATAAGATCCCTTAACTCCGCAGACCAAGCAGGAGGCTAGTGCTCTTACCACCTTCCTTACTCTCACCACCGGGCAGATATGTGACATTGGGGTTGGAAGAGAGAGTCTGGGCAATCTCGCGGCTAGCTTCGATACGACGAATCTCAATCAGACCACTGCCGGCCTTGGCAACGGCCTTGGAAATGATATCGGCGGACTCGGCCTCACCCTCGGCACGGATGACGTTGGCCTGGCGCTCCTGCTCAGCACGCTCGACGATGAAGCGCGCACGCTCAGCATCCTGTTGGGCAATCTGCTTCTGCTCGACGGCACGGGTGAACTCCTTTCCGAAGGTCATGTGGGTGATGGAGACATCCTCCAGGGCGATGTTGAACTGCGAGGCACGCTTGAGGAGGTCTGTACGGATACGGTTGGAGACGGCTTCACGCTGGGTGATCAGCTCGGCGGCGTCGAACTGGGCGACGATAGCTTTGAGGACTTCGTTTCCGATGGAGGGGAGGACACGCTCATCGTAATCGGTACCATATGACTATATAGTGATACATCATTAGTATGCAAGTTCTAGATGACTGTTTGTTGCGTTGCTGATGCTTGGACTTCGTTTTTCTCGTACCTGGTAGATTTGCGGCAGTCTCGGCACCTCCGGGCGGTGCAGCACGCGCAGCGTCAAGCTGACCATTTGCAGATCCTTGGATCCTGTCGTCGTAGAGATGTTGCGTGGCTTAGTTCGGACATCGTACATAATAGCCCGTTGCAACCATGGGATCATGAAGTGTGTGCCCTCATTGACAACCTGCTCCTGCACACCAGACAAACGATCGAAGATGACGGCTCGTTGACCACCCTTGACATCGTAGATGGACGCGTTGAAAACCAAGACACCAGCTGCGGCGGGGCCCGCCAGCCGGTAGAGATTGTAGAGGGCGTTGGCCATGGTTGTGTGTGGAGGATGGGAGGAGGATGGTAAGTCGAGGTCGTTCAGAGCAGTTGATTAGTTGATGATGTCGGGCTTTTCCCACCCCAATCGGGCTTAGCGTCTCCCAGGCCAACTTCGTTCCCGAACTCGAACGTCTTTTCCCTTCCTTGCCCAGTAACCCTGACATTGTCACCTCTCTCTCCTCTCCTTCACACTTGAACTTTCGTCTGTTCATCTTTCACAATGGGTGGTCACTCTGCGGATCCTAAGACCGGCCAGTAAGTTTTCCCCTCTGCAGGCGTTGGTTGTTGCTGGGGTGGGAGTCCGGTCGCACCCGCGAGATTGGATTACCCGAGGAGTGCATGGCACGACACCTCCATGCTAGCTTCAATTGTTCTCAATTGTTATTCTGTGATTTCAATACTGACTATTTAACTACAGTTACATTGGCAGCTGGGGTAAATTCGGTACGTGAATGCTATACCTTGACCTTCTGAAGGCACGAGTCGGAAACACGCACGATCGCTTCTACGACCGACCAGATGGTCCAATCGCCAAAAAGCCATATAAGAAGATGGAAACGGGAAAAACAGCAGTGGACCAGCAAACTGATGCCAATCTCTCTTCCAGGTTGCCCTACCCCCCAGCGCATCGCCACCTACGCTCTCTCCCCTAACCGTCAGCGCCCCTTCGCCGGTGCTTTCCACGCCGCTATCTTCAACACCTTCCGCCGCTTCCGTCACCAGGTTCTCTACGTTGTTCCCCCCTTCGTTGTCGCCTACGCCGCCATGAACTGGGCCGTCGAGCGGTAAGATCCCACTATGCATTGGGGAGGATAATGCGGAGTCGGAGAGTCCCTTATGAGACCTGTACTGACCTGATGTCCTGTTCTAGCAACCACTACCTGAACTCCAAGCCCGGTCGCCTGCTTGAGGGCGGTGGTGACGAGTAAACAGCGTTCCTTGTCCAAAGGAATTGAGTTATTTGTGTTCATCTTTTTTCAAGTTTGGGATTATACCGGAAGTGCACACGCGAATGCGCTGCGTGGCTGTATCAATTGTACAGTAAACTAGAAAGCAATCAACCATTTGAGGTTTTTTCCTATGTCTTAATTGTGGAGATCTGCATTGTTTTATCTTCTTTCATAGCTTAAATGAGCCTTTCCCAAGATCTAGATATGGTGATGGTGGTGTTGGACTGAGGTCAGCGTGATTTGGGCCATCTCCATTGGCCGCCGTCCGTGTTCACCTCCAACTTGGACCCTCAACCGCCCCCCGACGCCCGCGCGAGACCCTCTGGCGCCCGATGAAACTCAATTGGACAATTTCTATTACCCTATATGATGGCTGTTTATCTTGGCCTATAGTTTATAGTTTCCCTTAATGGCTGCTGTCTCCCTGTGGCCCAAGACTTGAGTTCCCCACTCAAGAAAATGTAAGTAAAAAAAAATTCGCCCAAAACGGCCAAACTTCCGCCGTTTCCTTTTCTTTTTCGAATGTTGCGTTCTCTCCGTCTTCCTTTCCGTACACTCAGACCATTCTATTTCTCAAGCCGTCGCTTTTTCTCTTCCTTCACAATGTCCAACATCGTCCACGAGACCATCAAGGGTAAGTGTCACTGAAGCTCCTCTTCACCATGATACCCCGCCATTGTCATCCATCCCACCTTGCCCCTCACTTGTCCTCATGAAGCTCCACGCTAACCATCCGACCAAACTGCAGATGGCTGGTTCTCCGAGAAGTCTGAGATGTGGCCTGGCCAGGCCATGAGTCTGAAGGTTAACCAGATCCTCCACCACGAGAAGTCCAAGTACCAGGATGTCCTCGTCCTCGAGAGCAGCGACTACGGCACCGTCCTGGTCCTGGACAACGTCATTCAATGCACTGAGCGCGACGAGTTCTCTTACCAGGAGATGATCGCTCATCTCGCCTTGAACTCCCACCCCAACCCCAAGAAGGTCCTCGTCATCGGCGGCGGTGACGGCGGTGTCCTCCGTGAGGTCGTCAAGCACGAGAGTGTCAAGGAGGCCATCCTGTGCGACATCGATGAGGCCGTCCCCCGTCTCTCCGCCAAGTACCTTCCCGGCATGGCCATTGGCCTGAAGCACCCCAAGTCGACTGTTCACATTGGCGACGGCTTCGAGTTCCTGAAGGCTCGCAAGAACGAGTTCGACGTCATCATCACCGACAGCTCTGACCCCGAGGGTCCTGCCGCCAGCCTCTTCCAGAAGCCTTACTTTGAGCTTCTCAGCGACGCCCTGACCGACGGCGGTGTCATCACTACCCAAGGTATGTTTTATCCCCTTTGTTCACGATTGAAAAATAAAGAGCCAGGCTAACATTTTTTTCGCACCACTCCGTACCCAACCCGTCTGACGGGCTTGGTTCGGAACTGTGCATTATTTTTATTAGGTGAGAGCCAATGGCTGCACCTTTCTTTGATCGCCGACCTCAAGAAGGCCTGCAGCGAGGTCTTCCCCGTTGCCGAGTACGCCTACACCACCATCCCCACCTACCCCTCCGGCCAGATCGGCTTCATGGTTTGCTGCAAGGACGCCAACCGTAACGTCCGTGAGCCCGTCCGCACCTGGTCTCGCGAGGAGGAGGAGAAGCTCTGCCGCTACTACAACCAGGACATCCACCGCGCCAGCTTTGTTCTCCCCAACTTTGCTCGCAAGGCTCTTGGTGCGTAAACGATTTAATCTGAGAATGATTAAATCTATATTTTCCCTTCTTGTAGCTATGGGTTAGCGAAGATCGATAAAAGTTTGGAGGACTTATGAAATACATCATGATGAATGAAACTCGTTCTGAATAATACTGCTCGAGATGTCGTAGTGTCTCAATGCTTGAAGCTGAGGAGATATACTAGTATTTGGGTGGTTTTCACATACTTCGGGTATTAATGATTGTGATATGATGATGCTTTCAAGTTGTTCGCATAGATACAACCTTGGAAGTATGCGATCTAGAAAAACGGACAGGCTACTGCAATACATTTCGAAGGATGGGCCAGAACTTTTTAATAGGCCATGAACCTAGTAGTATGAGCCGAAGAAATCGGTATATATCAACATTTGAATTGATGTTAAATATTAGTAGCTTACAGAGCAGGAACGGCTCGCGATCATTCAATAAAGAACGAACCTTCAATGAACTCAGCTGCTCAGGCTCCTGATGCCCCTTGAATCATCGTAGCACTGCTTGAGTATGTATGCACATCATGATGTTCATTATTGAAATGGATTGTCTAGGGTCCTGCCTCGTTGCCCGATACCTACTTGGTTGTCCCTTTATTCGTTTCCGAAAAGATCGTTGAAGCCCCTAGTCCTGCCTCAATTTTTCCAGCTACATCTTCTCTGGGCCGTATCTTAAACTAAATAAAGAGCGGGCTCAACTCGGAGAGACTTACTAGATACCCAAGAAGGCAATTTGTAGTTCTGGCTCTTTCATCGCTTTAGATTCAATCTCAATCTCAATTCCTAGGTAGTAGTAGTAGTAGTAGTAGTAGTAGTAGTAGTAGTAGTAGTAGTAGTAGTAGTAGTAGTAGTAGTAGTAGTAGTATGTACAAGTAGGTTTGCAAGCCCACCTGCAATGGACGATATAGGTGTAGTCTATCCCTCGGTCCCATTTCCGCCTCCCCCGCATCAACTTGAACTCCAGTCCGTCCCCACTTCAACTTGAACTTGAAGGCTCAACCTCCCCATTGAACCTCAGGTCTACAAGCCCTGACTTCTCACATACTGGCACTGAAACAAGACAATAATATCCAACCCCCCAGAACCATGTCCACATATAATCACCACATCGCCCTCCTAGGCGGCGGCACAATCGGCCTCTCAATGGCAGCCCTCCATCTCCGTCGCTCCGACACCAAAGTAACGATTTATGACCCACGCCCCGACTTCGAAGCCCAAGTGCGCGATATCCTGCCCGAATTCCTAGACATGGCAGCTCTCAAAATCGACACAAGTACGAAAACAGACGTAATCGACCAATTAATCTCCACCAGCCGCTTGACACTTACGAAAACAATCCAAGAAGCTATCCATTCCGCAACAATCGTCCAAGAACAGTCTCCCGAAGTGACAGCTTCCAAGCAAGCACTCTGGAAAGAGGTTGCGAGTTATGTTTCCCCTTCTACCCGTTTATGGAGTAGTTCGTCTGGTATTGCAGCTTCGGCACAAGGTGCACTTTGCGATGCACAAATCAAAGAAAGGCTCGTGGTTGCGCATCCGTTTAACCCACCGCATCTGATGCCTCTTATTGAGATTGTACCCTCACCGGACACGTTACCTTCAGAAGTGGAATTTGTACAGCAGTATTTCAGTGAGGTTCCTGGCCCGACGAGGGGAGGAAATATAAATGCAGCGCAAGACACTTCGTCCGCAGGGCAACAGTATTATAGACCTGTTGTGTTACATAAGGAGGTGCCTGGGTTTGTGGGGAATCGACTTGCCTTTGCCTTATTAAGGGAAGCATGCTATCTTGTGGGAGAGAGAGTAATCTCAGTGAAGGATCTGGATGAGTTGATCATGGCTAGTTTGGGGCCGAGGTGGGCTGGGAGTGGGCTTTTTGAGAGCTATCATGCTGGGGGCGGGGAGGGTGGAATTGGAGCGTTCTTGCAGAAGTTGGCCCCTACTATGAATGATGTATGGAGTGGTTTGGGACAGATCAATACTTCGGTTGGTGGGAATGCAGGTGTTAATGGAACTTGGAGGGGGACTGTTGTGCAGCAGGCAGAAGAGGCATATGGGCCTTCCAGTTCTGCGGAATCGCTGAAACAAAACCAGGCTACTATAAAGGGTGTCATTGAGTTGCAAAGATCATCAAAGAAGTAATCGTACTGTGCATGGGCCTTGGCTGGACAGGTCTTGTATATATGGAACGAATGATCTCTTACAAGAACTGGTTTCTCTCTACTGTGGATCTTTTTGAAACTTGATTAGACATGGCAGATATCGCTCTATTTCATTCTTCAATATTTCGTCTAAGGGCTGTCGCCTCTTAACTATAAAATCATAACATTTTGACTCGTACCGCCTTTCCTTACAGGATCTGTTGGAAAGCACGGTTGACAGGGGAGCGCACGCTGTGGCCCTTGTAGAAATCGATGGTGGCAATAGCGCGCTTGCTGATGCCCTCGGGGGTGAACTCGAATTTCTGTAAATTGTTAGGAGTGAACCATTGAGATGACTTGTGACATGGAAACTTACGGCGTAGACCTCCTTGTAGGGGCCGGAGGCACCGAAGCGGTTAAGACCGAACTGCTCGTGGGCGTAACGCTCCCAACCCATGGTGGAGCAAGCCTCGACGGACAGAACGGGGATACCGTCGGGCAGGACAGACAGGCGGTAGGCCTTGTCCTGGGCGTCGAAGACTTCGAAGCAAGGAACGGAGACAATACGGGCAGCAATGCCGTGCTTCTCCTGGAGGTAGGTGGCAGCGTCGATACAGATGCCGACCTCGGAACCAGTGGAGATGATGGTGACAGCGGCGTTGGGGTTCTCAACGGCAACGTAGGCACCTTTCAGAGCGCGCTCGATGGTGGAGTTCTCCAGCTGAGGAAGGTTCTGGCGGGTCAGGGCCAGGATGGAGGGGGTGTGCTTGGCAGTCAGAGCAGAGTAGTAGGCAGCGCTGGTCTCGTTGCCGTCAGCAGGGCGCCAGACCATGCAGTTAGGCAGAGCACGGAAGTGAGCCAGAGTCTCAATAGGCTGGTGAGTAGGACCATCCTCACCCAGACCAATGGAGTCGTGGGTGGCGACGTGGATGACACGGACGCGGGACAGAGCCGACAGACGGACGGCACCAGCGGCGTAAGAGACGAAGTTCAGGAAAGTACCACCAGCGGGGATGACGGTACCGTAAGCGGCCAGACCGTTCATAACAGCAGCCATGGCGTGCTCACGAACACCGTAGCGGAGGTAGCGGCCAGACCACTCACCAATGCCGTACTGGGGGGGCTGGAAGTCAACGGCGTTCTTCCAGCGGGTGTTGTTGGAGCCAGTCAGATCGGCGGAACCGGAAAGCAGCTCGGGAATGACATCGTGGATCTTCTCGAGGACGGCCTCGGAGAGCTTACGGGAGGCAACGGCAGAGTCGGAAGACTTGTAGGTGGGGAGGCTCTTCTCCCAGCCCTCAGGCAGCTTGCCGGCGATACGGCGGGCCAGGTCGGCACCCTCGGTGGGGAACTCCTGCTGGTACTTCTGGAAGAGCTGGTTCCACTCCTGCTCCTTAGCAGCACCGTCAGCGGCGTGCTTGTGGTACTGGTCGTAGACCTGCTGGGGAACGACGAAGCTCTCCTCGGGGTTGAAGCCGAACTGGGCCTTGACGTGCTGGGCATCGTCAGCCTTGAGGGGGTTTCCGTGGACACCGCCGGTACCAGCCAGCTTGGAGCCGAAACCAATGGTGGTGGTCAGCTTGATGACGGAGGGCTTGTCAGTAACCTGCTGACACTTGCGGATAGCAGCCTCGATGCCAGCGAGGTCGTTGTCACCGTCCTTGACCCACTCGGTGTGCCAGCCGTAGGACTCGAAGCGCTTCATGACATCCTCAGTGAAAGCACACTTGGTGTCACCGTCTATTATCGAATATTAGCCTTAAAAGTTTCTTTCTCGAATGCGCTTTTGCGGTCAATTGGGTCAATTTTACCAATGGAGATGTGGTTGTCGTCGTAGATGGCAATCAGGTTGCCGAGCTTCAAGTGACCAGCCATGGAGGCAGCCTCACTGGCAATACCCTCCATAGCACAGCCATCACCGAAGAAGGTGTAAGTGTAGTTGTTGAACAGCTCGTAGCCGGGCTTGTTGAAGACACCACCGGAGTGAGCCTGAGCAATGGCCAGACCGACGGCGTTGGCGAAACCCTGACCCAGAGGACCAGTGGTGACCTCAATACCGGGGGTGTCGTGAGCCTCGGGGTGACCGGGGGTGATGCTGTCAAGTTGCTACAGAAGATCAGCACCAAAGCTTTTCCTTCGTCATACAATACACAGGTAACTTACACGGAAGTTCTTCAGGTCATCCATGGTGAGCTGGTAACCGAAGAGGTGCAGCAGAGCATACTGGAGCATGCAGCCGTGGCCGTTGCTAGATGAGAATAGCTGTCAGCTTACTGCGATAGCTCAATTGCAGGGTAGCTTGCCACTGGAGGCGAAGGATGTGCACTGCAGAAAAACTTGATTCGTGGCAGAAACATACGAGAGAACGAAACGGTCACGGTTAACCCAGTCGGGGTTCTGGGGGTTAAAGTTCATGAACTTGTTGAACAGAACGTGGGCCACGGGGGCCATGCCCATAGGGGCACCGGGGTGACCGGAGTTAGCCTTGGAGGTGGCATCAACCTATACAGTGTATCATCAGCAAATGTAGCCTATGTGAGGATTGTGTCGCAATGTCATAAGATGTTCTCCGGAGTCGATGGGGAGCTGCGCTTCCCAATTGAGATCCTGCAGAAACACCTAGCAGCGCGAGGATCCCGTCTTCACATACCGCGAGAACACGGATGGTGTTGATGGCCAACTGGTCCAGATCAGTGTAACCCATGATGGCAGATTCTGGCAGAGAAGGGTCAGTGATTGATGGGAGTGAATGGCAGGATCCAAGCAACCTACTCTTTCAAAATAGCTTAGGAAAGATGGGATGGGAGAAGGGAAAGGGAAAAGGGAATGAGAAGGAGGGGGACGTATTTGTTGGTGGGGTATGATGTCTGTGGTGGGGCAACCGCCGCTGCAGTCCGGGCGCTCTTGGGTTGTTCGCGGCGATGCGCAGCTAGAATAACACCCGGGGGGCAATATACGGGCGCACGGTCGATGGCGGAGGTATCTCGACGACAGAACACAATCCTATTCTAGTCTAGACTACGCCATTGCATTACCCAACACCTGTTTTCACCTGAATTTCCAAGGCCTATTCTACTCTAGCTAGAACCTTGAGGGGTCTACAGGTGTAGAGTGGATGACTCAGCGAGGGGCAGCATCAAATGCACGAGCCAAGTTCAATTTCCATCTGCATATTAAACCTTGGGAGTCCTTGGATCATGCAGATGGGGCTGCTTTCCCCCCTCCAATCCTCCGATTCCACGGCAAGAACACGGGAAAATACACATACCAAATCACAAGATCCCTCCAGCAAGTCCCATACTATGACGGACTGTCCCAACCGTTGGCCCTCCAGCGCCCACAGGGTCTACACCGGGAACCGATCGGAGGACGCTGCTCCGGTCTCAGCAGAAATTAGCCGATCCCATTAGTTTCATTCAATTCCCTGCTTAAGACGGGCGGGTATGCCGCTGAGAAAAAAAAAACACTGCGGTTCTCGGCCTGCATAGATTCGCAGGATTATCAACCCAACATTGATCGGTGGTCATGAGGTTACGGAATCCTGCATAGTCGGCTTGTCTAAATTAGGCTAATCCGATTCCGTGAGCCACGATCTACCAACCCGAAAGAAGGAGCTCGAATTGAGAAAAAAAATCCTCAACTCCACATCCTGAGACGTGTCGGCGCGTGTTGGGCCCGGTGTGCTACAATAGGAAGACTGTAGCCGCGGCTGACTCAATTAATTCGGACAACAAACGGACATCCACTTACCACACTTTTAGGTGTACTGTGCTCCGCGAACTATAGGATTGTTCCGGGGCTCTATACTCCGTCAATTGAGTGGAACATTTCCATCAATTCTTCGCGATTCCTTGGAGATTCTATAAATTATGATTGAAGCTGCGAGTGTGCGCCTTTAAATCGAATGGGCAATCATGCAAGGGTCACTAAGAGAAAAAAGAAAAAAGATATATCTGCCGTAGATCTAATCCATCGTTTCCCTCCTGGGTTCTTACTGGAATAGCTGCAGGGACATGCTTTCAACAAGCGGTGTCGGATGCACTCCGCGACCCCCATTGGCGATCTTTCTTTTGCGCTCTCTCCAGACCCCACTTTATCTTACTTATGAATAGAGCATAAAGCGTATCTGCAACTTAGCCGTGACGGAAATATAGATTTGTCGGGGTTTGAATGTTCCCAAAAAAGCAAGTCCCCATTACGAGTAGTGGGTCAACAGCCCACGGAGGAATTTCTTCCGCTAGCCCTACATCGGATCTCCAGTACTCGGCTACTGAGACGACGATCAAATGCATGGAGGAAGTACCGCCGCTTTATTCCTCCATTGGGTTATCAATGTTGTTAACAGCTGTAGATAGAAAGTGCATATGTTGGTAGAAAGCTGAAAATAAAATGCGAAGCACATATAGGAACAGATGTCCTCATCAATTTTGATTCAGAGACTATGATGGCATTTCCGGGCGAGTGGTCCCTATCTGATCATTTCTTAAAAGCCAACGAGAAAGATGGTTGGGTGATTCCTCGATTAATAGATCTTCTTTCTTGATCTTCTGTTTGGCGTGTAAGCTCCTGCCGGATAATACCGGCCAGTTCTTCTTGGTCTTCAAGAGTGGCCACAGTCCCACGCCTTTGCATAGCTGTTGGTCTTTCAGATTCGCTGCCTGGGAATTCAGCCCCAATATTCTCATCAAGTGGCGGCGCCTGGGCTACTAGTTTCTCTGCAACGGCAGCCTCGATGCGCTCTTGAGTTGCTTTCTCATCGAGCTCCTTTTTGATTGTGCCATAATGAGCACGCCGATAGACACCAATGGAGCTAAGCGTGAGGCTGACGATCTCGAAGACGAACATCACGGGGAGGGCGAAATAGAGCTGCGGATTACAGCCACCGGACCATATATCAACAAGCACCTGGAAGACACTATGTGCCGGTAGCGCATATCCCACCTTGAAAAATGCTGGCGACAGTTCAAATGGGAGGAGGATGGATGTGACGTTGAGCACAATCCAGCTAATGAGTGCCATTGGCACAAAAGGAGGTGGTATCCATATTGTGAAGACGTCAAGGGTGAGGAAATTTAGGTGAGCAAAGAGCCATAGAAGCATCCAGGTTATCGCAAATTGGTTTCCATTCACGGCCCAGCCATGTCGGAAGGCCCAGATCGCACCCGTGGTACATAATGACCCAACAAATGTGTATAGGACTGAAATCAACTGGCGTACTACCACAATTCGGTGAGGCGATACAGCGGTGTATATATTGAATTGCTGATAGAGACCATTGATAAAACCAAGATAGAAGAATTCTTGGATCAGAATCAGGATGATAACCAATGTGTTGTAGATCAATCGAGATCCTTGCTTTGTTGGTTGAATATCAATCGAGCTCAAAGTCCAAGGGTCTGAAAAGACTGAAATAGCTGCGGGGTCAGAGCTGTTGAGCGCCTGGATCAACTGCTTCCCACCTGTTTCCATGTATGCAACCCTCGCAGCCTCAGAGAGTGTGTTCAAGTTTTGGGATATGGCAGAATCAACAACAGTGGGATACCGCGCTTCATTCCAAACCATTGTGAGGACATTGCTGGTGTCATATGACGAGGCAGCTGAGCCACCAGTCAACGCTGAGGCTAGCAAGTTCGACGCATTGGAAGTAGTAAAGAGCGCCGCCCAATATTTAATATTGCAAACGGCTTCCACAGTAAGCTCTGGCTGAGGATATTCATTTGGCGACTTCTCGATTAGGGTTGGAAACCCCGAGCTTTGGAGCTTATAGTACGCATTTCGAACTGCTGTACCTATGGCGCCACCATCATAGTCGATAAAAAGCACGTTGAGATTGTGGATGTGACCGGTTTGCTGGAACAAAGATCCGAATAGGTAGCAGAAAAGGCCAAGAAAAAGGATCTGCAGCAATAAAAGGTTGATAGCTGCGGCTTTGAGGAGAGCTAATCGAAATGGCCGTACAGACGGATCATTCGCGCCAAGCCGTTTTTCCCGAGATCGCGGATAGAACCCCATGTGAGTAACGAGGCCAGTGATACCTAGGAAATGTATCGCGCGCTTGAGGCCAGTCGCCCCTGGAGACTCAAAGCTGAACGAGTTTGGCGATAACTACTATTACTTCGATCTCTATATCGGAAATCAGGCCGATCAACTTGTCAAAGAGGATGGAATGGCTCGGGTACGGCGGAAGTGAGGAACAGCATCCGGATTTGGTGAAGAATTTGGGGCGCAAAGAATGTCTGCACCATGATGGAAAAATATCACGAATATCATTAATTATTTAGCATAAATCAACCGCGCCAATAAAGTTCACACATCAAATCCCTGCAGCTTGTTCCAATCAAAATTGAGCTTATCTGACTTCCAATGTTAAGATCGTTTTGTAAAAACCAATTGCGCCCCGTCCTATGCCGATTTTGCCGGTGATTAGAAACAAAACACGCCAAGAAACCATATACGAAGTTCGGGATTCGAAAGATGACTTACCATTGGGAAAAGAGTCGCAAATACCCGAATCTCTTCGGATTTCTCGGTAGCATGGTGTGTCCAGTCCAATTCCAAGGATGCCTTTCCTATCATAGCTGCCATCGATAATGGCACATATCTTCTTGCGAGACAATCGTGTGGGCCAGCGCCAAAGACAAGCCAATTTTTAGTTTTGGATTCTGCATCGCCCGAAATCCATCGGTCGGGATCGAATACTTCTGGATCGGGGTATACTTCGGGATCATGCAGAGCTGGGTAGCAGGAGGGAATGACCATAGATCCCTTGGGGACGGTGTAATCGGGAGTGACAGGGAAGTTTTTCTTAGCGAGGTAGGGAACAAAGATGACGGGTGGTCTGTGGCGTAGTAATTCCTTGATCACGGCATTTGTATATGTAAGGGACTCCAGCATAGCGAGATCGCACTGTTTACTTTTGTCTCCGCCTCGCGCAGTCATATTCTCTTCCCGTAGTCGATCAAGGACATCTGGGCGTTGGGCAAGGATCTGGAAAAGCCAGGTAGTAGCACTACTAGAGGCATCTTGGGATGCAAAGAGGAAGGTGAACAGTGTTTCTCCGATCTCCTCATTTGTGAACTCGCGAATTAGATTGGTTGGCTTCTCAACGTCCGTCTCTCCCGCGGCAATCTTCTCGTAATATCGCTTTGATTCCATCATATGAAGAACCCAGTGGTCGACGATACAAGTCGGCGTCGCACCAGCTGCCATATTCTGCTTGCACCGAGCTGCACACTTGGCGAACTCGACATGAACTGCATCTGCTGTACGCTTTCCTCGCCAGGGCTTTGTGAATGGCATGTATATGGAAAGAGGAACATTGACCAACTCGAGGGCAGCAGTGGCGAGGTAAAAGTCGTCGGCGATCTTCTTGACCGCGTCTTGGGATATATAGTCTCCGAAGAAAGTACGACATGAAATTGCACAATTGATTTCACGGAATAAGGACATGAAAGCCATTGGGCGCTGATTGTTTGCTTTGCTTGCAGATACGAACTTTCCGAAGTAGTCGGTAAATACTTTCTCTTGAATAGGAAGGTAAGTAGCCAAAGCTTTATTTGTGAAGAGAGGGGTTAATCCTCTGCGGTACTCAGTATGGGCTTTGCCTTGAAGGAAAACCCATGATTTGTGGCCGAGGATATCTTTTGCAAGAGGAACGATGCAAGGTTCAGCGAAGGCGGGTGACTTGAATACCTTATGCGCGATATCTCGGTCGGAAGCTAGAACGACAAATCTAAAATGAATATAAGATTTTCTTTTCTTTTGTACTGATTGAGAAAGAGGCTTGATAGAGAGATGCATACTTGTGAAAAATGGATACACAGCTCAGTGGCCCACTTGCCCATTGGGCAAGATACTGTTCAAATTTGGGGTCGAGAGATTGGAGGAATGGACCTATTAGGGGTAGCTTGAACGAAGGTCCAGCAATAGAACCCTTGCGTTTGAGATACATGACTTAGATAGAGACTTTGTCTTAGCTTTCTCAATGATCATCGTATATTCAAATGTTCATGAATCATCGTACTAACCTTGATCATAGACCACAACTCCTATCAGGAAAGTGACAACATACTGCCAGGTTGGCCGATCAGACAGCAGGCTTAGTAGACCAGCATCAGATTTTGTCCCAACATCCCATACCGGCCTATTAGTATCCAGGGTACTAGAATTATGCAGGGACTCCATAGCTATTCTAGTAGTCGTGATGATAGATGAATCTTTCACCTGAGAAAGGGGCACTGGCATCTTTTAAAAGGCAAAGAAGTTACTCAGCAGCCATCGGGTGGATCTCTAAGTCATCTGCACATATTGTCGATGGAAAAGGGAGGTAATTAAATCGCCTCATCCAATAAGCGTAGACTAAACCAAACAGAAAGCCCTGTACTTCATTTCATGTATCCATTTTGCCCAAGTGCTGCCTAGGCGTATTTGGACGCTTTGTTAGTGTCAATAATTTCAAAACCTTTGATATGAAAGTGATTTATCACGCTACGTCTATTGAAATGTATTTCATGTCATTGAGTTATCTTGAAGGTATCCTCATCATCGGAGACTGCTTGATTCCTCCAAGGCTTATACTTGCATGTAGATGTTATGCCAAGCCGGATATGGGCTGACCACGGGGTCTAGTCCTTTTTGGGTTAGGCTGATAATCGAATTCGGGGTCTAGTCCCGATTTGGAACGGCGCATGGGCTGACATAGCGGGGGATCTACTGCTGGCGATATGAACATAGCGGAAGACAAAGCTCAGCAATGCCTACCGGAATTGCCGGCAGACGATGGAATATCGGTTCAAGGGGGTGGGTTGATCTATTTATGTTCATGATTTCGCGATCCCAGTTTCATAGCATCGGTTCCTGAGTAATCCACTTCCTTCCATACGTTTATACTGCCATTGTGATTCATGAGGCAAGAAGAGTATTTTCCCTGTGATTATAAAGTAGTTCAAACATCAAAACAACAGTACGAAATGAAAGAACGTAATGAGTAAACAGTATCGTCCAGCATGCAATATTACGTTACCTTTCATGGCCGGATAGGGCTATTTGTAGAATTACAATCGATCTCTTTGGCCCGAAAGGCGGTGTGGGGACTGATGATAGGACGAGGCCGTCTCCACCAGGACTTTCTCTCCTGGAATAATCATTCAACTTTCACAAAACGCGCTGGGCCTCGGCTTTCCTCTGCAGTATGCGCCAAACCCTTCGAAGGTCTTGTGCTACCTGCTCCAAGTCCAAAATAAGCTGCGATCTCCGAACACCACGATGCTCCCGCTGCGTAAAACGTAAAATTCAATGCGACTATGCGAACCAGCCTTGGGCGCCGCCGGTTGCACCCGGCGCAGAGGCGAGCGCATTGGCAAAATCCGCTGATGCGCCTGCCGCCTTGATGGACTGTTCTTTTGGCTCCCTTGATCCATTTGACTCCTATCCGCCGACAAGGTTTCCAAGAGAGCATGTCCAACGACTAATATATGGTTGTATGTATTTTTGTTTGGTCATTGTGACATGAAACATCGGCTTACTTGCTTAGTTCTTCATAAAATTGCTTTTCAATATTATCCGCTTGACATGAGCACCACTTCGAATCCCTTTTTGATCTCTTGGTGGCCCCTTGCCCTCGGCGATCCTGCGCTCTTTCATGTCTCATTGCAAACGGCATGCCTCGACGAAGAATTGTTGGCTCAAAAGGGCTTTCAATCCTCCGAACTACTTATGGCTGATTCGGTAGCTTTATTGAGACGCAAAGTTGAGAATACTTCTCTAGCTGTGCAAGATGGTACTATGAACTCTGTCATTACATTGGCAGCTATCGAGGTAAGTCCTTTATCTCGAACAGTCTTGCGAATCCACACCCCCCTTCTCTGGGCTCGCACTAATAAATGAATCGCATAGTTTGGAAAAGGCAATATTGATGTGAGCAAAGTACATGTCGATGGGGTCAAGAAATTAGTCGACATGAGAGGCGGTATAAATTCAGTAAGACAGACAAGCCCGCTTACTGCACGAATGATAAGTTGGTGAGTGATGTCTTGATATCTGTCGTGCTGAAACCTGGGAATATCTACTTACGCTCGCATTGTCAAAGGGTATCAATGCTTATAATGGGCAACCCTCAGTTTAATACGCAAGATGACATGGGCTTTGGAGATGGCATACCTTGCATTCCAGAATGGCAATTAGATACAACTGCCCTGAATGATCCATCTGGATTCAATAACTATGAAGTCGACTATGCTGTCTGGAATGTTTTCATACGCCTACGAAATGTTCTGCAACGTGCACAACAAATATCATTTTCATCGACTCAACTCCACGACCTTACATGCTTTGTTATCCACCGACTTTTACTTTCGGCCCCAAGCTCAGACTATTCGTCGCTTTCACCATTTACTGAGACTCTCCGCTACGCAATAATAATATTCATGCTCGTTGTTCAAGGCCCAACATATTATTCACATGCAGTCATCATGGACACGATGGTCTCCCGATTTACGGAATTTTTCAAGCAACTCGAGATAATGCCCCGTGTATACGATTCTTTTGATGTTTGGCTCATCTCGGTTGGCCTTTTAGGCACCACAGAAACATCTCATTACACGTGGTTTGTTGAGAAAGCACGGATTCTTTCAACTTTCTTGGCGTTAGAAAGCTTTGATGATGTCCTTGCTCATATTGAGAATGTTTTGCCGGGAGAGACATCGCAAGGAGAAGATATTTTCAGACCCCATTGGAATGCGGTCTTTCGTATCGAGGACAAACGAGACCCGATACGAATGGAACCCGAGCCATTACAACTCATATTTAGCCTCTCATCAAGTCATATCAGCAAAGAGACTTTATGAAAAATGATCCCATTTATGACGTATAACTTATGAATTAAGATCTTTTTTTCAAGGCGGAAATAATCTATTCAAAATCACAGTACTATGTGCGTTACTCGCCAAAAGTCAGGTCGCAACGAAATCGTGAAATAAGTCGTCAAATGACGATTTGCATCGTCCATCGAAAACAAAGAAGGGTCCAAGGCAATTTTCCCTTCAGATACAAGTCCACTAGGCGCATTTTGAGAAGCGCTACTTGTGATTTGGCCAAACCAATTTTCGCCACATTGATGTCAGCTCTATTAAAGACGTTCAACAACAGAAAGAAACACTCACCGTGTGGAGGTGAGGGCGGTTCTGTGTTTGACACACCCGATTCTTGCTTAATAACTGTTGTGATTGCCTCGACCGCTCTTTTTGCCTCTGAAGACCGAGAGGCATTTTTCTCCCAGGGATGTTTTGAGGATATCAGTGCCTCAAAAATGTCTTCTTGCAGTTCAAAGGTTCCGGCTCTGGCTGATTGAACAGTCATTCTGCTGAGGGCAAGACAAAGCATCATCGTAACCTGAAGGAACTCATGGTTAAGCGACGTTGCGACCTTCCAGCGAATGTTGAACAACAACCCCCCAGGCTCGATCTCCTCGTTCAGTCTGCGTTGGTGTTCTAGGATGGACAGTGCTGCATTCACACATACTTGACCGGATTCACTTCCTTCCTCTTGAACCAAACTCTTCAGGAACTTCTGTTTGTGGAGAGTATACATTGCCTTATGAACGAAGATATCAATAAACATCCGGTTTAGCATAGTAACTGGGCTATCTGTAATGGATGTTTGGAGAGACTTGGATTGTAGCAAGACAGGGAGATCTTTGAACGCATTCTGCAACTTCATGCAAAAACAGTAGCAGACGATGGAGGTGCAACTTCTGCTGCGTCATATATCTCTGCAGCTACTTTAATGACCGTGTTCCTATGAATAATGAATGATAGCGGAGTGGGATCCGTCAGTGACCTTTCGAGGAGGATCTCATCGTGCTCAAAACTGATATCATCATCGAATAAATGTGTTGGTGGACGGGTGTCACATTGAGAATCCTTGATTATCCGAGGAAGTCCGACTTGAGTACTTGTGAAAAAGTCCATCTGGTACAATGCGATCCAGATTCTCCGGTGGATCTCAGCTTGTAGCGGCCGAATCTTTGGTCAGTGAGATGAATCACGGTGCAGTCCCTTTCGTACTCCGATTCGAACAACCACTCCAATCAGAATCCAGTTGCCGATATCGGTGTCCACATTTATGTTCTGATCGACAGCAAAATGCATTATGAGTGTTTCTATTGTGTGGCTCCTTGGGTGGAGATAATTTGAAGCTATTATGCAGTGAATCGTGGGAGCTCGGTAGGCTTCCAGCATTGTCTGGGCTTCATCAGTAGGCAAGCCAAATGCATGGGAACTTTGCTGCTGTAAAAATGCAGACATGTTCATGACACTGAACAACATTTTAGGCCAACCCATATAATAGGCACTGAGGAAGGATCTTCCCAAAACTTCGTGTACTGCGAAATCTTAGCAAATAGGCCAAAGATCTAGTTCAGTCCTAACACACCCCAATAAAGATTTTCCTTCGATGTAGAATAACTGATTTCACGTCACGAAGTGTCCATCGGGGCTTCTCACGTGTTGTTTGGCCAAACCCTATTTGGGGCCATCTTTGTCTCGGTTGGCCAAAATGTGTTGGATCGTCAGTTGATCAGGCGACTTGCCAATATCAGCATTATCACACCCCAGGAGGTAAAGGATGCTGGAACCTTGGGAATTTTTGATTAAATTCCCCAGCAGGACCACGACAGAGTGCTTGAGGCTTACAATGGCGCACTTTCTGGGTGCTTTCAAGTTGCTCTTGTGTTAGCTTGCCTTGCAATTTTAGGTGGCTTCGTAATGGAATGGCGCAGTGTTAGGAAGGGGAAAAAGACTCGCGACACATTCTCGCCAACAGAAAAGTCTGATATTGAGCACAATTCAAATTCAAGGCAGAATCAGGGTGCTCTGTAGGGAGACAGGGTTAGACCATTCGATTTGAGAGTTAAGATTGCAATGGCCCGTAATCAGAATCCATATGTTTAAGTTCCAAAGTGGTTCTATACTTATGCGTTACAATAATGATGCTTATCAACACATGTGCACATTTTAAAGTTCGACTTGAATAACTCAAAATTTGCTTGTCAACACTATTTACAAGAGGTGGTTGAACGTCCTTGTCTTTGGTTATCTATATGCATAAAGAAAAAGGAAAAAAGGCAGGAACCTCCTGAACTACAGGTGGAGCATCTCGACAGCCAAATCATAAGCCTGATTTTTCAACTCCCACTCTCTCGTCCCTATCCTTACATTTTTATCCCAGCCATGATTACACCTTTGCATCCTTCGATAGACAACCCGCCGCCTCGGGTCCTTTTGCAGTTGCTTCGCAAGTCTTTCCCCCTCATCAGCTAACGTGTCATAACCAGCCGTGATAACAAGGACGTTATTGGGAAAAAGCGCCGGGTCAGCAAAACTAGGAATCAGCCGGGGATCTTGCGCATCGACTTCAGACTGCACGTAACATCTTGCGAAAAGCCGTAAGGTGGAGACAGGGATAGGCCGTCCTCCGGCCTCAGGCGCAACCAATGTCGCTGGATCAATGTGGCCTTCGGTACTTGGATAGAATGTGATTACAGAGCGAAAAGTATTCGGTGGAAATAAAGTGGACGAGGCCACGAGAGCCAATGTAGCCCCAGCGCTGAATCCAGAAACGGACACTCGGGACAAATCGAACAAAGCTGGTTGCTGTAGAACCCATTTCAGGACATCTTCGGTGTCATGCACTGCGGCTGGAAAGGGATTCTCTGGAGAAAGCCGGTATTGTACGTCTACGACTGTGTGATTTGTGCGTTGGCTGATTTGTCGACAGAACTCATCGTCGCTACCATGCGCTGGAATGACGAAGCCACTCCCGTGAAAGTTGACCAGAACTGGGCCTGGAATCTCTGTATTCTTCATTGGGGGTTGATAAATATGAATTTTGATCTTTCGCTGGGGGTCCCGGGATGGGATGTAACTGATCACATCGGGGCTGGCAACCCATCTTCCCGATAGTAGTAGTCTGATGATGATTCTCAGTATTATGGCGCCAATTTTCAGGCGAAGGTATGCTAGATAGGCTATAAGCCACATTGTTTCTTTGGGATAAATAACAGGGAATTTTTCTAGAATGAAAAGAAAAAAAAAAATCGGGGCGATCGCTAGCCTTGTGATCTCCACTGTGGCTTCGATGATGTCGCGTGCAGAAGTTACTTTCAGGGATTTTTCTTCCAAGTGGGGCGCTCGGGCTTTACTGTTCACAATGAGGAAGGCGGTGGGGAGCGGAAGTACTGATTTCCGCCAGAAGCCTCAGACCCACTTAGTTTTACCATCCTACATTACCCTTCTTTTACGGAGTGAATAAATTCTCTTCATAATTCCAGACGCCTTGTTATCCGTTGGTAGTGTATCTTACACTTCACTGGTTTGTGAGCCATTTGTGTGGTCTACAATTAACGTAAAAAGTACTCCACGGATGATCGATGCATCTGGAGAATCAAGAATCGAGTTGAAATTTGTTGATTCACTTCACTATACTATATTCTAAACGAGAGCTAGACGAGTTCCTGGTACAGTTTCTTATTGAGATATCCGACTCAATTTGAGAGACGCCGCGACGTCGACTGGTACTTAACCCAGGGCTCAGACATTGGAAAATTGCAAACAGTATAAATCAAGAACAAAAACGAGCTTCCTCCTTGAATACCCACACTGATGTACTAGGTACTAGTAGTCCAAGACTCGGAGAAGAGAAACCTTGGGGAATTGGAAGTCCATGAGCGATAAACGTGATAATTGGCTTCAATCTGCACCAGACCAAGGATGTTCGATCCAGCTTTGAATGTGTCATGTTAGAGAGGCCCGGGAAACTATGGAGCGAGGAATGGCTCTTCATCAGGAAGTCTTCCCCTTTCAGAGCGAAGCGGCTTTGTTTCTAATCTGTTTTCTTCTCTATTCCAGGAGAGCTGAGCCCCAAAGTCTGGGCGCCTCCACCACGGGGGCAAGATGTCTTCCGAAAAGATATCAGGCACCGACTGTGTGATTCCTCTCTTCCTGTCACTGATATAAAGTCGTTTATTATTTTGGGCAGTTTCAGGTGCTGTCGCAGTGAACAAAATATGTCGTATCCAGGGACCATTCAATCTGTTACGAGGTCTTCCTTCCTGGTCGATGGACATGCGAGGATCAATACCACACATTATCATCTCCCATTCATCCAGCATTAGTTTCGGCCCTGCGCTTGCGGATGGCGGATGATCCGGATCATTCTTTACATACATATTTACTTCGACCGCTAGAATCATTATCACCTGAAGCGTCGGGCCTGAATTTGCCGCAACGCTGTATCCCATTATATCACCAAGCGGAAGCATATTAGGCAACCCATCATCTCCTTTAAGGAAAAGCATATCATCCCAGAATATTTTCATTGCCCCAGCTCCGCTGTCGTCTAAGAATCTAAAGTTGACCTCAGGTCTGTTGTTGGCGGTATGTGTTTCACCTCGCAATCGAACACACTGATCCATCTGATGATCCACTTCCGTCAGAATACTCCAATAAAGGCAAATGGGCTTAGGATATGACAGCGAAAATGCGATTCACTTACATAATTGAAGGCGTAGTGGTTTGATACGTCTGGTATATGCAACCTGTGGTGCTCTAAAGGCTCTACCATTGGTGTCAAACCCTGTCCGTAAATGCCAAAGTCCACCAAGGTTAGTCCTTAGACATTGTTTTCTGACTGAGAATGTGCAGTTGGGGCTAGCTTACCCCTTCAACCCAGAATCCTCCCTCTCCTCTGTTCTCTGCCGTGTTTAGTCTCCGGAAATCCTCCCAGGAAAAGATATCCGGTTCCTGAAGACAACGCCCATTACACCAGTAGGTCGTATTTCCATCAACGTGCAACTCATTGGCTTCATAAGCCAATATAATGGCATGAATATTGGCGAGCTCATTTGCGGGGTCGCCTTCATTGGTGAGGTATCTCATTATGACGTCTAGCTCGCCCAATCGTCGAATGGTGTCCCATGAGAGCCCTTTCTTATGACCTTCTATATCACTAAATAAATCTCTCTTAATCTTTTGTTTCTTCAAATGGAAATAATCATTGGGATCTCTTTGAATAATACATACGTTTTAAAGCGCAACGCATCTTCTAAGGCTTGGCGCTTGGCTGTATTACCCGCCACACATATGCCGTTCTCTATCATTTCTGCACATCTATCGATTCGAGTCTGAATGCTTTCCAAGTCATATGCCGTTTCATCTACTCGATAAACAGCTTTCCTTGCCTTTTTCTTGTTTCGTCTTTTCTTTCGTTGATCTAAAGGAAGGAACACATCCTTGGCCGCTTTTCTCAGATGGCTGTTGGCTTTCGTTCTCGGCATGGTGATAAGATGATTGATATGTATAAAATGATGGAAATTTTCAGAATGCTTCAATTTCAACGAAGGTTGTAGAGCGTTATTTATGATGTTCTCTAAGGCTCTTTATGAGAGAAAAGGGAGAGACTGAGCTCACGGGCATTCGATTTCTTATGAACCTCGTCTAATGACCATCTCACCTAAATCACCAGGAAGAAAGAGAACTTGACAAAGCGAGTATCAAAGAGGAACGGATGACATTGAAATGCTCGTCGTTCCCAGACTGGATTTTATTTTAACAGATCTCGGGCAAGACCAAGCAGATTTTACATTTGTGAAAGAAAGTAATCTTGGGAAAGCTGCATGCAAAACATTTCTGTGTTTTACATTTGGGACTGGTGAGCTTTTTTTCTTTGAGGCCTAAGGGGCTCCATTAGCTCTTACTAGTACCTTCTTTCTTCTCTCCTCTTTGATTTCTTCCCTTCATCAGCATTCTACGAAACCCAAAGCACGCAGGTCTATCGAAGTATACCCACTTCTATCATTCTTTCGTATAACAGTACACCTTTGAAACCAATTATATTCACAAAAATGTCATCCTTCAAACATCGGGAGCGGTCCTTTTGGATGCCCGTTCAAAGGCATCAGGCTATCACTACAGCCCCCTCCTCAAAAAAGGAGCGGGTTCTTCAAATAGACGTCCTAACACCTAAAAATGGACATCAGATTCAATGGTTCTAAATTATGTGATACATTATTTATTTAGAATATTAAAACATAGTCACAAGCCCTCTGGCCTGGGCGCCTCTAAATCTCGCCACCAAGGCCAAAAAACAAGCCCAATCCACTCATGAAGGCAAATAAAGCCACTTTATGAGGCCCAAAGTGGTCCGAAAGGCTATAAGGGATAAAGCTGGCCTTGTTTGGGGGTGTGTTTTGCGCATTTGGATGAACAAACCATGTCGAACTGACGCCCACGAAACCAACAACCCACAAATAACCAACTGCTCGCGTCCAAATTGAGGAATTTTGTGCTTTAGATCCTATTATTCGTTTATAAAGATTTTGGACTCCATCCTCGATCATGAAACCCAGCGTGAAGCTGGTGAAAAACGGTATGGCCCCAGAAAATGCCGCGGGAACACCAGAGACAATGTCAAGAATGAAATGTAACAAGGCGGATTGAAAGAACACAAAGAAAATGTTTGTATATCTCTCAAGAATGGATGGCCTGGGAAGGCGTAAAACATCGCGTGCAATCCAGCTACTCATAGCTGTCAGCGAAGGACGCATCATTTGATGCCAAAAGGTTCTGTACGGGAGTAGTTAGCGACATCCATAATTTCATCAAGAAACTAAATTGCATAGCCTTGAATGAAGGAGTTCAAAACACTGGCAGGCGTCTTACCCCCAAAACTTTCGTAACGTGTAAGTATCCTTTACCCGCCCGAAGACCGGTGGCCATTCAGAAGGAGAATTCAATCCTAATCCAACATAGACGATCGAGCCAAGCCGGCAGCGGGAATCAATCATGACGCGGGCAATAATGAACCAGGTAATGGTATGTGTTATGATACGCTCAATCCATTTTTCGAGGGATATATTCCATTCCGGATAGGTAAAGACTCCTTCAACGGTAGATTCCTGTACTTGCTGGTGACTTGCGAATTGAAACAAATCCAATAGAGCGTATTGCCAGGCGAGAATTGAAAATTGGCGCAACAAAAAAGTACGTCGCGATGCAGTGAAGACGCCGCTTTTGCGATCGCAATAATATGCTGCGTGAGGTGGGATTCCTTTTGCTTGTCGGGGGGTTCCCACGCCACGGGGGCATTCGAAGATCTGCACCGCGTAGTAAAAACGCCCGAAGGGTGTTCGTGTGCGCTCGGGAGCCTCGCGAGTCAGGTCATCCGCGTCAAGCGCGTTGACCAATAGCATATCCATAGCTTGAATGATAGGAAGAAAAATCGATCCTCCTATAAATATGGAAAGTTGGCAGAATGTATTCATTTTGCGTACATTTTGGTATGCAACACAAATCATGCACAGGACTGCAAGATAACGGAGCAGGGATCGCTTCTGGGTCGTGACAAGGATCCCTGCTGCAATTAATTTCTGTGATGTGGCACTTCCAATGGCGAGTGCTAGATCTGCAAAAAGCGACATCTTGCGATGGGCTTTTTAATTTTTTTGAAAAACAATAATAGGTTAAAAGCGATCGAGCTCAACACTTAGTAAATTTTTCTGCTCCGACGCTGGGGCTGGACAAGGAATAGGGGTTAGCGGGTTTAGACGCTCACTAGCCGAAACCCGTTGAATCTCTTGGGGGCGGAATAAAACTTCAAACGTGCTGAAAAGTCATATTGCAATATGTCTTTCGGTATCATGACCGTGTCAAAATTGCCATAGCATTGATATTTCCATTTTCAAGCGTGCCAGATAGGTTGACGGCTTTGAATCCTTGAATCGACATTAAAGTACTTTTCCCTCGTTCGGAAAATCCATCATGTCCGTTACCATCGGTGAATTGGAAAATGATTGCCAAATTACTCGGTGCATGTGCTGCACATAGAATCTTGATGCCAGATTAAAGCTTAATTGCCCTTGTTCGATGTTGCATCCTTTGAGAGTATTTCTACAAGGATGTAAACGATATTATGGCATCGGCAGCTATCTGTATATCGCAAGTATTTCTGTTGGATGAACCACTGAGCGTCGGATGCGGCTAGAGCCACTGCGATAGTATGCCGAGATGGTGTGACATAGTATAAACCTATCAACCATGTGGGTTGAGAGAATTGGCCAAATCATGGATAGGAAAAAAAGGCGAATAATAAATCAAAAAAAAAAAAAAATGTGCTTTCAAATTGTCGCACAAGTCTCCACGCGACATGATGTAGGTACTAGACCCGTGTGGCTGCGGGCCAGCCCATGTTATACAGGGACCGCATACACATGCAGGGCAGAATTGTTGGAAGACATGATTGACACGCCAGGGATTATATTATTCATGCTTCGATATCACCTCAATGCATGGCCCAATCCCTCTGATTGAATGTATAGTCAATTAAAAAACGTACCTAAGTAATACACTGTACAATAAATGTATAGTGGGCGTGATAAAATGAGGTTTCGGATATTAACGGAATACTCTGTATAGTCAGATACATGTATACTCCGTCTTGCTCGCCACGTTAATTGTGGCCGAGCCCGAATCTAGAATGAATTATTCAACTAATTGTGGATAATTGAAGCGATACCTCTGAATAGACTAATGTGTCTATGCCATGATTTGGTGTGGGGAGACCAATCAATCGATTATTCGTAGTGGTGCGCTCATTGACGACTACACGTCATTGACTGCTCTTCCCGGCCCGACCAGCTCATGAAGATACACAATACCAGGATCAGGCCACTCCACAGCAGATTGTGTTGTGCGTCTGAAAGCAAGGTTTTTGGCAGCAGATACAGGAAAATTCCGTATTAAAGCAGCCTCTTTGCCATTGACTCACCCTCTTTTCCATTTTTCTCCCCCATCATCAACAACGATTAAACTACTCGCATCACATTAATTTAAACATCATCGATCTTTTTTAATAAAACGACCGCCCGCACTACATCCACCATGTCCGCTGCGTCGAGCAGCGCCCAGAGCAAAAGTATCTCTGCTTACGGAGATGCGCGCTCAACCGTTTCAGGGAAATGTCTTGATCCAGAGGAGGTCCGGAAGATGAATCAATACTTCAACGCCAGTCTGTATCTTTGTCTCGGCATGTTGTATCTTCGCGAGAATCCACTCCTCAAGGAGCCACTCAAGAAAGAACATCTCAAAGCTCGACTCCTGGGCCACTGGGGATCAGATGCTGGCCAATCTTTCACCTGGATTCATATGAACCGTCTCATTAAGAAATACGACCTAGACGTGCTCTTCGTGTCCGGTCCTGGCCATGGCGCCCCGGGTATTATCTCCCAGTCATACCTTGAAGGTGTGTATACCGAAGTATACCCCGATAAGACTGAGGATGCAGAAGGCATGCAGAAATTCTTTAAGCAATTCTCTTTCCCCGGCGGTATTGGTAGCCATGCTACCCCCGAAACACCCGGTAGTATTCACGAGGGGGGTGAGCTTGGATATTCCATTTCTCACGCTTTCGGAACCGTCTTTGATAATCCAAACCTCATCACCCTTACAATGGTCGGCGATGGTGAGTCCGAGACTGGCCCACTTGCGACCAGCTGGCACAGTACTAAATTCCTCAATCCCATTACCGACGGTGCCGTTTTGCCTGTCCTTCATCTCAACGGATACAAGATCAACAACCCCACAGTCCTGGCACGTATCAGCCATGAGGAATTGACTGCCTTAATGTTCGGTTATGGGTGGAAGCCTTATTTTGTGGAGGGAAGCGATCTGGATAGCATGCACCAAGCCATGGCAGTTACCCTCGAACAATGTGTCAAGGAGATTAAGGAGTACCAGCAGCAAGCCAGATCATCGAAAAAGCCTTTCCGTCCTCGCTGGCCAATGATTGTCCTCCGTACTCCGAAGGGTTGGACTGCCCCCAGGGAAATCGATGGAAAACATCTCGAAGGCTTCTGGCGCGCTCATCAAATCCCTATCACCGATGTGTTGTCCAACCCTTCTCACCTTAAAGTCCTAGAATCTTGGATGAAAGGATACAAACCAGAGACGCTTTTCGATAAGAATGGCAAGCTTATTCCGGAATTGAGGGAGCTTGCCCCAAGTGGAAACTCTCGCATGAGCGCCAACCCGGTCGGCAATGGCGGCATTCTTCGCAAGCCATTGCAATTAAACGACTTCCGTGATTACAAGATCGGAGATATTACCCCTGGAAAGACCTATGCGGGAGGCATGGCTAACATGGCCAAATTCCTTCGCGATGTGGTGGCCAGTAACATGACCTCCTTCCGGCTCTTTGGCCCCGACGAGACAGAATCCAATAAGTTGTCTGAAGTCTACAAGGCAGGCCAAAAGGTATGGATGGCAGATTACTTCGACGAAGATCAAGATGGGGGCAACTTGTCACCCTATGGTCGTGTCATGGAAATTCTCAGCGAGCATACCTGCGAAGGCTGGCTAGAGGGGTACATTCTTTCCGGTCGACATGGACTTATCAACAGTTACGAGCCCTTCGTTCACGTCATTGATTCAATGGTCAACCAGCATTGCAAGTGGATTGAAAAATGTCTTGAAGTCGAATGGCGCGCAAAGGTCGCTTCTCTCAACATTTTGATCACAGCCACCGTCTGGCGACAGGATCACAATGGCTTTACCCATCAGGACCCCGGATTTTTAGATGTGGTTGCCAACAAGAGCCCCGAGGTAGTCCGTATCTACCTCCCACCCGATGGTAACACGCTTCTCTCCGTTATGGACCATTGTCTTCGCAGCGTCAACTATGTGAATGTCATTGTAGCAGACAAGCAGGATCACATCCAGTTCTTGAATATGGATGACGCGATCGCACACTGTACCAAAGGTCTTGGAATATGGGACTGGGCTAGCAATGATCAAGGGGCTGAGCCGGATGTTGTGATGGCATCTTGTGGTGATGTTTCGACCCACGAAGCATTAGCCGCGACCGCCCTTCTTCGTGAATACCTTCCAGACCTGAAGGTTCGCTTCGTGAACGTTGTGGATCTCTTCCGACTTATCTCTGGCATTCATCACCCACATGGTATGCCGGATCGCCAATGGAAGTCAATTTTCACTGATAACAAGCCCATTGTTTTCAATTTTCACTCCTACCCATGGCTCATTCACCGACTCACCTACAAGCGACCGGGTCAACATAACTTACATGTCAGAGGATACCGAGAGAAGGGAAATATCGATACGCCATTCGAGTTGGCGATGCGCAATGGAACTGATCGATTTAGCTTGGCTATCGATGCAATTGACTTGGTTCATGACTTGGGTAACACTGCTTCAAGTGTGAGGGAGAAGTTGGTCAACGCCCGACTTGCCGGTAAGGCGGAGGCATTTGAGAACGGTGTCGATCCTGAGTACATCCGGAACTGGACTTGGCCATATGCCAAGTAGACCGATGTTAATCAGCAGCGGTATTTGTACTCTCATGCAAACACGAGATACGAGGATTTTGAGTCTGGCGTTCGTCGATAATGTATGTTTAACTTAATTCAACAGTGCATGATTGCCTGAGAATGAGATACGGGATTCTTAGTTTACAACCTTAAAATTCCATTGTATGAATGTCCAAAGAAATTATATAGACCCTGTCGATCGTAGTGATCTGCGCCTCGGAGTTCCCCGAAAATCCATGTGGAGCACCCTGGAGTCGGCACTTGAAAAAATACTGACATCACGCGAGGAAGATAAGAGAACTATCATCTGTCAAGTACCATGCCACCGCCCAAGTTAAGCAAAAAGATCGTTTCCATCCAAGGAGTCAGAATTTCTGGCTCCTCGAATACCTGGGATATCAATATCGAGCACAACCCAAATGGCCCTCATAGCACAATCTCATCCACCACCCCGCACAAGTCCTCCGGTGATGATAAGGATCAAGCTCCGCTTGTGTTGCCAGCCTTAACACACCCACATATTCACCTGGACAAAGCATTCGTTCACAATGCGCCTCCTTACGCGCATCTTCTTCCCAGTACAGGTGCCTTCCATGAGGCTCTATCTTTTACTACCAACGCTAAACAAAGCTTTACATACCCCGATCTGATGAAAAGAGGAGAATGGTTACTAGCCGAATCGGTATCCTCTGGTGTTACAGCGATGAGGGCTTTTGTGGAAGTTGATCATACAGTCAAGCTGACCTGCCTCGATGCGGCAGTGACCTTGAAGGAGCAATGGAAGGAGGCATGCCAAATCCAGATCGCCTGCTTTGCTCAAGATCCTGTCTTCTCCAGCGAACACGGAGAAGAGAACCGACTTCTCATAGAGAATTCTCTGAGAGATTATCCGCAAATCGATGTCCTCGGCACGACTCCCTATGTAGAGTCCAGTGCAGAGGCCTCGAAGCAGAATATCGAGTGGGCGATCGACTCTGCCTTGAAATTGAACAAACATGTCGATTTTCATTTGGACTATAACCTGGATCCTAATAAAGAGCCATTAATCTGGCACGTTCTACAAATACTCTGTGAACGAGGCTGGAACCACCGTTCGACGCAGAAACGTGTTATGATCGGGCACTGTACCCGCTTAACTCTGTTCACCGACGAAGAATGGCGCCGAATTTCTCGACTTATTCAGGAAAATGAACTCCCCGTCAGCTTTGTGGGCTTACCTACGAGCGATCTATACATGGCTGCACCGGTCGGAGAAGACAATTCTTCTCAAAGACCAAGGGGAACGCTCCGAATCCCGGATATGATCCGTCAACATGGATTGGATGCGGTCATGGGCGTCAATAATGTTGGTAATGCTTTTACACCGTGGGGCTCTGCGGACCCATTGTTCTTGGCGTGTCTTGGGGTTGGAATTTACCAAGCGGGTGCACAAGATGATGCCGGGCTTTTGTACGAGTGTGTATCCACACGTGCGCGGGCAGCAATAGGGCTTTCATTGGATGGGTTGAGCCCTACCGTGAGAGCCGGCCGGTGCTCGGATCTTATTGTCTTCCATGACCGCGATGATACCGGGTGTGGAGTGTCCCGTCCTCGTACGAATGTAGCTGAAGTGGTGTGGGATCCACCGCAGCGTAGAAGTCGCAGTGTAATTGTGAACGGGCGAGCGCATCTGTCGACGATGCGGGACGACGTGATGTATGAATTTGAATGAAGTAAATCAACAGTCTGCAGAAGTCAATGTGCTGCCGATCCGCGCTGATCGATAAATTAGTCATGTGACTCCATGGATCCTTCCCGCCGTGAAATGCCAAGACTTTTAGCTTTCACGCAGCAACTTCTCCAGTTGCCAGTCAACTCTATGGATGCGGAGAACAGAAGGCAGATCAGTCTGGCTGAGTCAATGAAGTTAATCACATCCCTCAGACCATGAATGCCCAACTTATCTCGAACCGGCGATTCGAAGCCAAATAGAATTTTTCTGAGTGGATCAAATGCGCGATATATGACTAGATCTCCACTAAACTCCGTGCCTGAACACACGATGGAACCTGGAACGTGGACAACGTCATGGGGGGCGGGTATCTGTCGAGAAGGGGCCTTTCTTGGCCCCAAAAAAACTAGGCGAAAGAAAGACCAGAGGAGAACGGGTGAAACCTAGCTGAAATTCAAATTGTAGAGAGAATGTTGGAAACAGGTAGACAGAAGATGAGGGCAGCGCAAATAGGTCTAGTTACCTCCCAGTTCTCTCCCGTAGTAGCCTTGAAGACAAACACCCCTGTCAAGCGCCCAAACCCTCCACCCCCCAACTTCTTCCCTTCTCCCTCATCGCTTTGTTTCTCTAATCCCCCCTGCATGATTGGATTCTTCCTTTCCTCGTCTCTTTAGCGTCTGTAATTCCCTCCTGCGCTGCTCTATCCTTCCTTCCATCCCTCGACGGTGTAGAATCTCCGGGTGGACGATCCAGCCCGTGGGGCTGTGTCTACCCTTCGTCAGCGTTTCCCCCGCTCGTATCCTTTGACCGCTCCAACTTCCATCCATCCATCTCCAACCTTGCCTTGGTCGTCATGTCGGCCCCGGCACCCGCTTCGAAGACGCCACTGGTGGCTCGCAGCCAATCTACATCATCACGTCCCTCCCATCGCCCGCCGACATCAGATCTACCCCATCGAACTCGAAGTGTGGCGGTCCGATCGTCCAACGGCTCCCAGCCCCCTTCACAGTCGCAGCATTCGCATACAAAACCATCATCTCATGATCGCCGTCCGCCCTCAAACCATGCGGCATTAGAGACAATTGCCCGGCGGGACTTTGAGACTTCCAATGCCCAAAAGATGCCCTCATCTCGTCGGGAGGCGTCCTCCGAACGTTCGCAAGAGCGCCCAACCACCGCAACTCGGACCGAATCCACCCGACGACACCAGCGCAATACTTCCACGCAAGGCCACCCGCGAGAGAGTACAGAGTTGGCGAGAAACTCCGTTTCAGATCGTGCAGCCGATCCCTCGCAAGCTGCGACCGCTCCGACCGCCCCCGCACAGCCAAGGCGCAGAACGACGATCACGACGCCGACAGGCCAATGGGCTCTGGGGAAAACTATCGGTGCAGGTAGCATGGGTAAAGTGAAGCTGGCGAAGAATATGGAAACCGGGGAGCAGGTATGATACTCTCTCTTTCACTGCAAATAATACTTTCGCAACGTGTATTCGACAAGCGCTAACCAAATGACTTTCTATTACAGGTCGCTGTCAAGATAGTCCCCAGGCTCTCAACCGAGGAACATAAGAATGGCCGGGAAACAGAAAGAGCAGACCGTTCGAAAGAAATTCGAACTGCTCGTGAAGCCGCCATCGTTAGTCTCACTAGTCACCCATATATCTGCGGAATGCGAGACGTGGTGCGCACGACGTATCACTGGTACATGCTCTTCGAATATGTCAATGGCGGTCAAATGCTGGACTACATCATCTCTCACGGCAAATTGAAAGAGAAGCAGGCTCGTAAATTCGCTCGCCAAATTGCCAGCGCGCTTGATTATTGTCACCGCAACAGCATCGTTCACCGGGACTTGAAGATCGAGAATATTCTGATCAGCAAAACCGGTGACATCAAAATCATTGACTTCGGTCTCAGTAATCTCTTCTCTCCCCGAAGCCTACTGAAGACTTTCTGTGGTAGTCTTTATTTCGCGGCGCCGGAGCTGCTTCAAGCAAGACAATATACTGGACCAGAGGTGGATGTTTGGAGTTTTGGAATTGTTCTCTACGTTTTGGTTTGCGGCAAGGTCCCATTTGATGACCAGAGCATGCCTCAACTCCATGCGAAGATTAAAAAGGGTGTGGTCGAATACCCACCAGGTCTGACAACGGGTAAGCATTCTTCTAGCCTTGATATTTTCCACATATTTGCGTTTCACTAATCATTTTTCATAGAATGCCGTCACATTATTTCCCGCATGCTTGTCACTGATCCCAAGCAGCGCGCTAGCTTGGCTGAAATAATGAGCCATCCTTGGATGAACAAAGGCTTCAGCGCTCCCCCGGAAAATTTCCTCCCTCATAGAGAGCCTCTACAGCTTCCATTAGACCAGGAAGTGATCGAAAAGATGACTGGCTTTGATTTTGGCCCGCCGGATTATATCACGTCACAGTTGACCAAAGTGCTAGATTCTGATGAATACCAACATGCAGTGCGACTCAACTTCCGAGAGCAGCCAGCCAACAACCAGTCGGAACGAAAACGCGGCATGTTCGAATTCTATAAGCGTCGCAACTCTGCTGCTAGCCGGGATACGCTTTCGGCACCATCCGCAGAGGCCATTCAGTTGGGCAATGATCCTCTAAATGCTTACAGCCCATTAGTATCAGTCTATCATTTGGTAAAAGAGAAGTTAGACCGGGAACGAGTTGAGAGCCGTCCTGGAGCTTTGGGTATTCGTCAGACTCCAGGTGATGTTATGGCAACAAGTCAAGAGCTAGCGCCACCGGAGGCTGCGCATACCAATCAGTATCAACTTCCTGGCGAAAGGGATACTGGTCGACGATCTCGACCGCGAGCCAGGACTCACGGCGAAGAAGACGTCACAGAGGGCATCAAGAACCTTCATGCCTCTTCACCGTCTGGCCGTCCGGCGCAACCGGATACCCCTGCAAAGAAAGAAAGCACTGCTGCTGGCATTTTGCGACGCTTCAGTACCCGCAAACCTAAGGACCGCAGTCGCGACGTTGAACGGGAGCGTATCAGCACACCGAACACTCCAACACTCAATGTTCAGCCACCTGCTGATTCTGCATCTCCAATGAATCGTGGATTCAGTGTACGAAGAAATCGCCGCAACGAGCCATCTCCAGCTTCCATCCCTTCTGGTGGAAGTCAGCCCCAGCAAGATTTCCTCTCCGCTCCAGGCTCGGGCGAACAAACTTCACAGCCCAGCAAATTTTTGGGTCGGTCTACCAGCGTCAACTCTGCTGACTATCGTCCTCGCCGAGCTGCTCGGAGGACCGAAGTCGAAGCTCTAGATGCCGAGCGCCAGCCTCCCTCGACTAGTGGCTCTGACCAAGTAGGTCCCAATAACGCCAAGGACCAGGCACCTGCAAAACCTGGCAGTCGCGCTCATACCGCACGTACTATGTCTTTGGGTCATGCTCGCCGTGAAAGCATTCAGGCCCGCAGGGCCCGCAGAGAGGCAGCTCGTGAAGCTAATGTGCCAGAGGAGACTGATGAAGATATCACCGGAGCGGGTACTGCGCTAGAAAGCGCAAATGAAGGCGAAGATCTCTCGAAGCCGGTATACTTGAAGGGTCTCTTCAGTGTCTCAACTACCAGCAGCAAGCCATTGCCCGTTATTCGCGCCGACATTATTCGTGTTTTGAAACAGCTGGCCGTTGACTATGTCGAAATCAAGGGTGGCTTTAGCTGTCGACACGCTCCCAGCATCGACCTTGATAAGGTTGTTGATGTGAACCCTCCTAGCCCTGATCGCCAAGGCCAAGTTTCTCATCGCCGCCGCATCAGTTTCGGTGGTCTACTCGGTCATGATGATAGCCGTGACGATAGTCGCTCGGCACCCCACAAGCCTCACCGACGCAACCAAGGACCACCGGACCGCAGCTTTGTCTCTAACTCTGACGCGTCGGAGGAGTTTGTTGCGCGCGATAATCAGCAAAGCGGCACAGTTGGCGAGCGAGTTGTTGGTGAGACCACCACTCGTGTCCAGAGTGACACTGGCGAGAATCTGGTTCTCCGATTCGAAATCCTCATCGTGAAGGTCCCTCTCTTCTCTTTGCACGGTATCCAATTCAAGAAGGTCTCAGGTGGCATGTGGCAATACCGCGAGATGGCAAAGAAGATCCTTGACGCTTTACGACTGTGATTCGGCCTTAACATTGAAAATCTATTCATGCGACGCATCTCTCCCTAGAGGAGAAAAGACCATAGAAACTTGCTCCTGAGCGGCTTGTTTGTCTCTCTTTCGTCCCGTGACAACTCTCACTCTCGCATCTCGTCTTCCAGGTCAGGTACATTTGTCAACGACGTATCCGCATAAGAGCATCTTCCATATTTATTTTACCCTCGCATTCAAAGGCACTCTGTTGTTCTGTGTTGTTTGTTGTTCCCTCGCTTTATTCAGCCCTTTATTAGCCTATCATTCCGGGTCTGCATCCGTCTCTGCTTGTTTGGCTTTTTGTTATTTACTTCCCTACACGGTCGTTTTAGAAAAGCGTGTCAATCTTCTTGTTGTACATTAAGTTGAAGACATGTCCCGAATGCTTCCTGTTTCTTCTTTTCTGTTATGGACATTCCTGAAAGTCCCTTTAGCGTGAGGGAAGCAATCATGAAAGGGAACTGGCGTTGTATAGCTTTTGTGGGTTCTTCTGTATGCAGGAGCACGAGTCCAGCTCTCTTCTGGACAACAAATAAATTTCAAAATTCTAGTTTTCAGCTTGTCCTCTAAAATACTTTCATTTCCTAGTTGTACCTGGTTAACCTGTCTCATGAATGTATCTCGTTACCCCAAGCACGGAAGGAAAATTTGGCGCTGTGATGTAGTAGGAATCCCAGTCTAGCAACTAACTTTGCACGCATAATCTCCGAGTACTACGAACCCTTGAAAACGTGGAGCTTCTTTAGCAAATCAGTTCTTCCACATGTTACTCAGGAGAGGATTTTGAAAATCTAGAATCATGGGATAGTGGGTTTTAGAATTTGATTCTCACGAAAAAAAAAAAAAAAAAAAAAAAAAAAAAAAAACAAATTTGTCAAAAATGTAACCACCACATGACACCAAACAAAAACAATAATTTTACAAGCCACCATTAGCATACA